>CAJHQP010005057.1:0-49307 GCA_905132765.1 Moricandia arvensis | reverse complement strand
TTCACTAGTATTTTAGGTATTCTGACTTTGCATTTGTATTGAATTATGAGACAACACTTGCACTTTTAAAATTAAGTTGTACGTGAGTCATACTTACCGTAATGATTTCCCATTGCGTTATAATGGATATTCAACATAAATAACTTTGTATTATTTGTCAATAAGATAAATTTAAATTTAAAAATCATTTACTGTGGGATGTGCATACAGTTATGTGATGAGACATGTAATTGACTTCATTCTATTTAGTATGTGATCAATCAAACCCATCAAGCATCTGAATGGTGTCATCCATATGAATGTATTTTATGGAGAAACCAGGTCTTACACAACATTAGGCCATGGGACTTAATATACCTTTCTTCACGTACATGCATCCCATACTCGCTATCGATCCACTCCATCGAAGAAACAGATATCCGGGGGATCCAGACTTCCAAATAGTGATGTACGAATCCAGCGGATCCATATTAAGAATTCCGCGATTAGTAATAAGTTAGGTCCCAGAATATATTTGCCGATCCAATCCTGGCCGGCTCTACCTATAATTTTTAAAAATATTTAAAATATAATATATTTTATATCATATTATATTTAAATATAATATAATAAAATAAATAATTTATTCTTACATTAAAAAATTCCAGGATTTTTGTCACCGAAATTTTATTTACAAATAACTTAAATAAAATTAAAAAATGTATTAATTAGTTTTTAATTTAAATTCAAAACTTAAATTATTTTAAAAAATGAATCCAGATACCCTGGATGGCGTATCGGATTTTGCTAGTTAGCGGGATATCTGGTGACGAGAGCCTGGAACATCCGAGATCCGGATATGAATATCCCTAATAAATACTTTTATCCCTAAGTCCAACCGAATGATCTTGATTCATCATCTAGGTGTATTCTATGCATGCATAAATCGGGAGAGATTCCTGGAAAGTCATCTAACGAATATCCGAGAGCTTTGCGATACTTCCTTAATTTATTAAGCAACAATGCTTGCTCTCCGCTACTCAAGTTTGCATTTATGATGACATTATAAGAGTTTTCATAGATAAAAGCATATTTAAGACCAGCGAGAAGTGGTTTAAGCTCGATTTTAGGTGCTTTTGCTTTGCTCTAGTCGTTGGATATGGTATGTTGTCACTCGATGATTGTATCGAGGTGTCCATCGACAGAGGTGGATAAATCGAGCTCCTCAATATCGACATTGAAGACTTCCTCTGTGACATCCATCAACCTTGTATGCTCTTCATTTCGGTCATCTATCGCAAACATGTCTTCTTCAGAAGATGTAAATGCTATCTCGAGAGGATTGTTTGAGCACGTGACTTTGAATGATTCTTCTGCTAGGTCGAAGGGATAATCGTTATGGTAAGTTTGACTGTCGATCAGAGGCTGTTTTATTATTTGTTCCATGTCAAAGACCATTGGTATCTTCCCGATGTTGAGGCCTACACGCCCTCCCCTGACATCAATGACCGCTCCGACAATTGCCATGAAAGGTCTTCTTAAAATAATCAGGTTTCTTGATTCTTGCTTGTAATTAAGCGTAATTAAATCTGCAGGAATGTCACAGTCATGAATGTGTACGGGCACGTCCTCAAGCACGCCTTCCAGAATCCTAGTAGATCTATCAAGTAACACTAAAATATTTCTGAACCTGTAAATACTCCAAAACATATCCTAGACACACATAATAAACCCTATATAGAGCTTAGAACATGGCCTAAAACTAGTAATAAATAGGCTATATCAACTCTCCCAGACTTAAACCTTCTGCTTATCCTCAAGCTAACTAAGCCTATGAAAGAGGTTTTGAAAAGCGGAGACTCATATAATATCTAAATATAACTGTCACCTTACTTTGTTGCAGCCACATCCTATCAAGTCAATCACAGAGAAACTTTATATTATATATATATATATATATATATCCTAGTATAGCAACCAAATCCAGTCTACCAACAACTTAGCAAATACTAGTCTTACTCACCCCTCTAGTGATTTCATTTTTTTCATAAAATAAAGGTGTAGACTTTACCTTGGGAGTATCAATCAAAGGACACATGGACTCTACCTCTACAAGTATTTGAACAACTAGACACAAAGTCTTCTTTGATTCCTTCCCCCCTTTTTCTCTTTGAATCTTTTTAGATCTCAAACTTAATGGACAATGATGCTGATATACTCCATCTTGCCATCTCATTTTCAATTTTCTTCTTCTTTGTCTTTTCTTTTCTTCTATTTTCTTCTTTTTTTCTTTTGCTTTTTGGGCATAGTTGTAGGCGAATAGTGGGGTCATTGGTAATGTACTTACCCCTCGCTTCCAACAATGTGTGATCGTTCCTCCGAATTAGAATAGTGGGGTCTTAGGTAATTTACCTACCCCTCTGCATCTCGGGAAGTCATCTCAATCTCTTAAGCTATTAGATAGATGTTGAAGAAAAAGAGAGAAGGGAACCAAAGGTGCAATGACTTGTACCTAAAAATTTGCAGAAGTAATCCGATCTAGTGTATTCCAAGGCCTAAAGCAAGCAGATAATGTCATGATTAGTGTTGGAAATCAGCTTTGGTTATTTCAAACTTTCTAAGCAAGTGGGATATAGTGGCAGGATGATCTACTTTGGTATCTCTAGTAATCTCTGCAAACTACCTTCTAAGAATGGTGCTAAAGTGTGATTAGTCAATAATAAATCTTGATCATAGTCCCTTTCTTAACTCAATAAAACTTCTTGAAAAATTTATATATATAGTAAATAAAGCTCAAAACAAATCAAATAGCATTAGCGAACCTCCCTAGACTTAAATTACATTGTCCCCAGTGTAATCCGTCCCGGATTGGTTAGGAAAATATAAGATGGTAGGCGTGTGTGGTCGATCGATGGTCGTGATCCAATGTCAACCGATGGTGCCTCTATGGTGTCAATCGATGGTGGACTTAAACAGTCTATAAAACAAAGTAAAACTCGAAATAAAATAGTAGTATGAGTAAAAACAAAATAAAAGCTTACTAAACAGTGGGTTGCCTCCCACTCAGCTCTTGGTTATAGTCTTAAGCTTGACGTTGTGAACTTTGAGACTAGTATGGAGTTGGGTCAACACTTGGAAGATAAGCGTCTACATCTTATTTGCTCTTCTAAAACCATGTACCAATAAAGCTCCTAATTGCCTGATCTCCTCTGGTTTTCTCATTCCTTGTAACCGCCATGGCAAACTCTATTGAATACATTCCCCCTTGTAGTTTCTCAATATTGCGTTGTAGCATTCTAAGTCTGGCAGCTGTAATTTCTGATAAATCTTCCAGTTGCTGAGAAATATCTTCCTTTATCAGGCTCTAAGAAAAAGCAATGGCGCCGTCGATCGATGCCATACCGTTTACCCCAACCGCATACTGTCTCTGAATAGTATCCAAATCTTGACTCATCTCATCCATGGTTGCAGTCAAACCGGTGAGGCAGTAGTTTATAGGATAGTAGGCATCATCCAACCTCTTGTAAAAATCATCAAGTGACATCTCTTGAGCTCTATAGACCTCATGCACATTATCATCAATCTCTTCTTTGTTGTATGTCCTTTGATTCTTCATAGACATAACGATCTTTGTTGCATGATCTGGTAAACATATGTAGCTCTGCTCAAACAAATTACCTCTCTCTAGAACTGCTATGATGTCTTCAGCTTGCACATTCACTACTCTTCCGTCTGTAGCTCGTGCATTACCATTCTCATCTCTGTAGATGCCTTACTCATATTTCTTTTCCAGCGGAGAAGTCTGTTGCCCTCAGTATCAAAAGCTCTCGTACCATGCTTGAAATGTCAGTCGATCGATGACCTGATGTTGCTGTCGATCGATGGTGGGAAGTTTTAAGCATCGAAGGACGAAATTTGTGTAACTCTAGAAAGTTTCTGTCGATCGATGCTCAGTGGTTGTCGTCGATCGATCGAGAATGCTTGGGAGTGTATGGATCATTTCAGGTCATCTCGTTCTTTTTCTCCTCATTGTCGATCGATGCTGGAAGATTCGCGTTGATCGATGGCTGTTGCTGCTGTCCAAATGTATTACTTGATTCATTACCCATAATTAGGGCATCTGCTACATCATCCTTGGATAAATGTAGGATTCTTCCATGAAGACCTCGTGCACGTCCCTCTATGTCTCTGAAAAGTCCAAACTCATCTAGTCTAAGATTACCAATATTTGGATCTTTTGCTCCAAGTTCTTGTCTGATGTCGTTCGATGGCCAGAAGTAGCCTGTGATTGATGCTTGATTATCCACTCTCGCGCTCATTACCCAGCCAACGTCTTCTGATGCTAGGCCGTGATATTCAGTCTGCTCTTCCTCTCTGTAATCTTCACCGTAACCTTTGCATACTTGACATGTGTTGATCGATGGTGTATGGTGACTGTCGATCGATGCTTGGTAACCAGACTGTTGGGCGAAAAGGTTTCCAGCTCGATTAGACATGGCTAGAACATCTGCTATATCTTCCCTCGTGACATTTAGTAGTCTGCCATCCATAGCTCTTGCCTGAACGTCTGGATCTCTCATGATACCGAACTCATCTGGTTGTAGATAATCATATTCCTTCTCACATTCTGCAGCTGAATCTAGGTCGGATGCTGCTTCTTGGTCAGTATCGATCGATGGCATAGGGTTATCGTCGATCGATGTCGATTTCCCGAGTCAATGGGAAATATGAAAAACACCAGCCTCTTCCATAGCAATACCACGATACTCAATTATCTCTTCTTCTCTGTAGTCTTTGTCGTACTTGGGTTAGGATGTGTTGTAACTACCATCTGCTTGGCAGTCGTTCATCGGTTCTGGATGGTGGTTGTCGATCGATAACAAAGGGTGGATGTCGACCGATTGCTAATGTGCAAGCGCATAGATCAATTGTTTAGGCTGGATGTTGATCGATTTTCCATCTTCCGACTCTTCATTGAAGTCATAATCTCAGAAGAATGTGGCCACAAGTTCTGCATCATCACACAATTCAATCAGAGTAGCTTTGTTCTTAAACTTGACAGGTTCATAGAAAATATTTTGATCAATTAGAGATAGATACAACATGTTTAATTTCATATCGCAGATAGATCCCACAATAGCCATGAATGCACTCCCAAGTAGTAGTGAACAGTTCCAATCTATCTAGATGTCCATTATGTGGAAGTATATTGGGACTAAGGTGTTGTTAATATGTACTGGAACATCTTTTACCATCCCTTCTGAGTTCACTGTGAGCAGTCTACAAATGTGAAGGAATCATTGGAGGGTTCCACTTTCAGGTTCAGCTCCTCTGCCATAGTTTTTGGCATAATGCTCATTGATGATCCAATATCACATAGGGAATTAGGGTATTCATTTCCCTTGATAAAGAATGGAACCACGAACTTCCTAGGGTCACCTTTCTTCTTCAGACAGGTCTGTTGTTTCACTTTTTCTCTAAGATGATTGAACATAACCTCTATATCATTGTCTATCGCCCTTGTTTCCCTGAAAAACATCCAAAATCCGTGAGTATAATAAGCTTCATCAAAAGGAGTATCTAAAGGAATTTTGAAAACTCTTTTGGTAAAGCTATCCATCTCCTTTTCATTGGCTTCTCTGCGTAGATGTTTGGGGATCTTTTGCTTCCTCTTGGAGTGTCCCTCATCTTATCTATCAAGATCTATACTTTCAGATGTGTCAGTATACTGTTCTGAAACCGGTGTGATTGGACGCACAAATAAACTCGCATTGATTCGTGGCAGACGAACCGACTTTCTCATTTGTCGATCGATTCTCAGGCCGCATTGTCGATTGATTCCTCTATCTCTCTGTCGGTCGATTGTCTCATGTAGATGTCAATCGACGCTAGTCAATTCACACAAAGCTACTGATTCCGTAGGATTCACTGTCGATCGATGCTCATTGCTTGGTGTCGATCGACCCCAATGCGAACTGCCGAATGACATCAAATTTTCCACACGAAAATCTCCTTCTTGGAGTCTTTCCCTCTCAACTTCCTGCCTAAAATCATCATCAATCAATGAATTCACGTGGTGCTTCTGTCCAGCATCTATCTTCTCCTTGATTAGGCTTTCATGCCTCCTAATGGTCTCACTTGTTTGCAGCACCTGATACTCAAGTTTCTTCACATGGGTGTTGAGATTTTTGAACTTGGTGTTGAGTTTGAGGTACAGCCCATCTATCTTTCCATTGAAATCCACAGTCATGTTCCGCTGTCCCTCTAAAGCTCTATCAACCATTGCTTCAATATTTCTTTCTTGATTCTCTGGAGGAGGCATCTGGTAGTAAGAAGATCCATAGGTTATGTTGTTGTTGAAAGGTTTTCGCTGTGGACCCTGATTAAAGCTACTCCTTTGACCATCCCATATGAGTTCTTGTTGAAACTTGGATTCCCTTGTCTCTGGAAACCATTCCCTTCAATGTAGTTCACATCCTCTTCTTCAGTCTCATCTTCTCCAAACTCTATTGCTTCTACTTCTACAAAAGTGACCTGCTTCCTGAATAATTTCTTGACACTATTCAGTTTTGCCTTGACTTCTTCAATCTGATCCTTGCTCATAGTTGGAGTTGACTTTTTCCTTTCAAAGTATGTGTTCGTGGTGTTGTTGCTGGATGCCAGATTCTCAATCAACCTTGTAGCTTCTTCAAGGTTCCTAGTGCTGAAATTTCCCTCACTAGCTGTATCCAAAGCCATCTGGTACTGTATCACAATACCTCTAAAGAAAGTGCTGAGAAGTTGAACTTCGTTGAACCCGTGATGTTGACAATCTATTTGGTATGATTTGAATTTGATCCAGGATTTTCTGAAAGATTTTAAGGGTTCTTGTGAAAATGTAGCAATCTTTCTCCTCAGATCTGTTTCTCTTGTGTCATCAAAGAAGTTACGCAAGAAGGCAGTCTTGATGTCATTCCAGAACATCAGGGATCCTGGTGGTAATTGCTTACGCCAAAATGAGGCTTCTCCAACAACGGAGTACTAGAAAATCTTACAAAAGAGATAGTCATCGGGGACTCCATTGGCTTTGACACTAGTAACTAGATCCTCAAAAAACTCCATATGATCCATAGGGTGCTGATGTCGTAACCCATGATAAGTTGTATGTGCTACAAGTCTGAAGAAGGAGGTCTTGATTTCAAAATCATTCCTTTGAAAAGCTGTAGGACGAATGGCGGATCTGTTGGCGTAGACCTGGTCTGGACGGTTGTAGTCAGCAAGTGTTCTCTGAGCAGCTTGGGCATTAGCTTCAGGTTGAGCTGCTGCGGCGTCTGCTTCTACATCTGAATCATGGATTAAAGCCCCTTGATCATCTATCTTTTGACCTGCTGCATTACGAAAATTACCGTCTTGGTTATGCAGGTTCCCATCTTATCCCGATGGGAACTTGCATGAACAAGACGGTCATCTGTGTAATGCAGCAGGTCAATAGATAGATGATCAAGGGACCATAATCCCTGATTTTAAATTGCTGTCTGCGAATTAGATGTCGATCGATGGCAAGTTTGCAACATCGGTCGACCTTGGTATTTTAACATCGGTCGACTCCAAGGTTGTGTCGTCGATCGACGACTGACTTGTACTTCAACTCCTCAAATGGTCAGCTACGGATTCTTCTCCTCTATATGCTCCAAAAGCTCCCAGTATCTCCATATATCTCCAAAACGTTCCTAGACCTGTAAATACTCCAAAACATATCCTAGACACACATAATAGACCTTAAATAGAGCCTAGAACGTGGTGTAAAACAGGTAATACATAGGCTATATCAGGAAGCAAAGAAAATCCTTAACGCTGCATTTTATATATAATCATAGATTCGATACATTGGTGTTTAAGTAATATCATATCCATCCTTTACAATACTAGACCTAACAGACTCGAACACCACTCACACCCCTAGGCTGCCTGTCTTGCATCATCCTGGACCATCCTTGGTACCTACCACATTCAATGAGGCATAAGCATTCTAAACATTTCTTAGTGATGTGAATTATTCCGCCTACAAGATTAGTCCCTAAAACCGATATCTAATGTGAACATAATCCTAAGTCTTTTAACGCCAAAAACCTCATGAACTCAAATGAAAGCACTCGACACTCGACCTCATGGTCTTCATGCGCTAGGCATGGATCATTCCCAAAGGAAATGCCTGGAAGAGTCTTACCCATCTGTTGGTTGACTTAACCACTCGCCTAGCACTAATACAAATGATCGACCGTTTAGGCTTGACCAGGATACCTGACCATACTTATGGTCTATAGGCATATAGCATGTTTGAGTAATCTACATGAATGCGCAAAACAATAGGTAATACACTCGGATTACTTGCCTTATGTACCAAACACACAATGTTGGGGTCAAAATTGGTCACGATAGAATCAATGTCTGAAAATCCCCGAAACATTTATTTTCTAAAAAAGATAAAAAATTAAAAAGCACGGGAAATCAAAATTAGAACTTCATATAAATTTAAAAAGGAATGAACGACAAGTTGTCCGAAAAGAAGATCAAACAATGGAAAGATCGAAACAGTCGTTTTTAACCTGCCCGACGGCGAGTTAAACAGACCAAGTCTAACTCGCCTGGTGGCGAGTTGGATCAGCTCATCCAACTCTCTTGATGGCTAGTTGGCTGTCCCTGTCTATCAAGCGAGTTGGATCAGCTGATGGCGAGTTGGGTTAGCTCATCCACCTTACCATCAGACAAGTTGGATTAGCACCATCCATCTCGGTTCCGATCAGTGTCTCCTTTAAACCTCGATCACACTGTCTCTTGTTTCATCTCGATTGGAGTTACCGTTTGAACTTTATGATAAAAATAGTAAAGACTTGTTTTCTCGTATGAATTCAAATTGTTCATATAAAATGACAACGGTTGACTTAACACCGAAGTTTCCTCAATTGTACGAGTAATTTGAACTATTTATAAAACTAACGTCGTACCAAAGGATTTCTTTCAAAGAAATCGTAAGAACGTTTAAGCCGAAAAACAGCTCGTCAAGGTCTAAACGCAGCTAAAATCCCACTTACAGTTTTAGACGAGATTAAGCCCAAGGATACTATGACGGTTTATCTGTTGTTCGCAGTAAGAGATAAATGTCAAGTTCGAAATATAAATGTTAAATTTCAAGGGATTATCATGAACATCGAAGAAAAATGGAATATTTTCGCAAAGCGATAAACACAACTTGGGAGAAAAGAAAGAGGAAACCGCATTAAATAGGAGTATATAAAAAACGCCAAGGTTAGAGACGAGGAGATAGAAAAATTAGCATTTAGAGCGATTTAGGCGATTTTCTGTTTTCTATTCTCGAGCTGCGACTCAACTAGTTTAACAAGTCTTATGTGGTTAGAAGTAAGGAACTCGCCAACAGATCTCGCGACCGAGGCTTTACCTGTTGTAACGCTCATTCATGAATTCAGAAAATAATCTTCTTTGCTCTCTTTTGTTTTTATCGATTTCTTATTTCATTTGTTTTCATTGTATGATTGCTTGACGTTTGGTTTATCAGAAATTTGGGACCTCTAGGAAAGTTAGGATTCCTTAACTTTCCTCATTGTATGGAAAACAACAGTGCTAATTTTGGTTCCCACAGTTTCGCGCTAGAAAGAGGGGGGGGGGTACGAATCAATCTAACTCTCAGCCACAAACGCTCGATCAGACATCTCTACAGACGATCAAACCAATTGAAAAACTCCCCACTATGGAAGCATCGGCGACGACGTCAACATTCCAGCTGCGAACGTCACTGCAGTTAATGAAGATGCAATCACCGCGGTGTTCAAGGAGGTAAAAATGATGGTCTTTTCTTTTGGAAAGAAGTCGGAGGAACATGAGAAACTCATGGGATCTCTCGCTAAAATGGTCAAAATATTAACAGAGAGGGCCCGAGTAGTCCTCATGGAACCATTAGGGTTCGCAGGAGAAGACTCGACTTCGCAACTCCGCTCGAAAGATGTGGAAACTCACGGGAAAATCCATCAGGAAAAAATCCCGGTGAGACAACCCTTGCTCAGAAAAAAAACTCTGAAAACCCTCCAACACTAGAGCATGGAACAGAGGAACACGAGGTCCAATGTGTTAACTTGGATCCCAACGATCAGTCCGATAATTCGGAAGAAGACGCTGACGTGCATCCGAGAAGGACAAGAAGTTGCACGGCTCAGGAAGACTGCATGTTCGACAAACCCATGACCGAAGAAGAAGAAAACATCTTCTGGGTAGAACTGGAGAAACTAGCCGAAGAGTAAGCTCAGATCACTCGCAGCACATTCTGATGAGGTCGGAAAACCGTTGGAAATTATCTCGATATTCGTGATCTCCGTGACTAGATCACAAAAACGGCCTTGGAAGGAAAAGCGGTGAAATCTCAAATTAACCACCCTAGTAAACCGACCCAAAATCGATCGACTTCTCGAGGAAGCTCAGAAAACACCCTTCACAGCTCGCATCACTGATACCAAAGTGTTCCTGGAAAGATCAAGGTACTCCCCTACAACTAAATGAATGATCCCAAGGCGCACCTACAAGCCTCCCAGATCACGATAGGAATGGGAAAATTAAGAGAGAATGAAAGAGATGCCGGCCATTGCCGCCTCTTCATCGAGAACCTCCAAGGAGCAGCGCTTGAATGGTTCTCCAGACTTAGGTGAAACTCCATCAAAAGTTTCCTCCAACTCGCTTCAGAGTTTCTAAAAAATACTCTATGTTCATAGACCGAGAAACCTCTGTCATCGAACTTTGGAGGCCTGGAGTTAGCGGAATAAGCGACAAAGTGGCTATAGACGTGCTCCACAAAACACTATGGTACAAGTTAATATTCAGGAAATGGATAACCCTCGACAAGCTACGCACGATCCAAGACATGCTCCACAAAGCCACATACTACATCATAATTGAAGAAGAGATCAAGGTCTTATCGCAAAAGCATAAGCCGATGCAGAAGTCCTCGAAATATTTTCCATCAGACCAGAAGCCGAGAAAAGAAAACCTCTCGTAACAACAAGTACGTCCATCACGAGGGGGAAGATCTCTAGGGAGCCCATAACTATGCCATCAACTCCGTATCGGGGGCGAACGATAGGCAACACATGGACCCAAAATTCAAATTACGATGAGAACACATTCTTTGACTTCCACCAGGCCCGAAGCCACACAACCGTCACCTTTAAAGTTCTCGGGGCAAGGTTGGCAGCAAAGTTGCTCGCAGGAGAGTTATCCGATATAACGAGCGTTAAGGATCACATCCGTGATTCTGATCACCCCCCCAAAGACTGATAAGACCCCGTAATCGGAGAACTCTTCTCGAAAAAATCATTCGAGTGAAAACCATGGAAGGAGACAAGAAAAAAATGGCAACGACAACAATCGTCGCAGAGTAAACATGATCATCGGGGGATCACAGTACTGCAGCGATACAGTCTCATAAGTCAAGTCCTATCAGCGGAAATCTGAGTCAAGCGCAAGCTGGACAAGCTGGTATCCACCCCCAACATTCGAAACAGAGCTGTTACCTTTGAAGAAGAGGAAACCTGTGGAATCGACCAGACCCACAGCGACCCGGTCGTTATCGATCTCGTAATCAGGGATCTCTAAGTCGCCTGAATCCTCGTGGACAGTGGAAGCACGGTCAACGTCATCTTCCGCGACACTCTCAAACGAATTAACGTCGACCTGGGAGAAGTCATACCAAAGCCAAAACCATTGACCAGTTTTCGGGCTTAACATCGATGACTCTCGGATTGTTTTGACTCTCTATCATGGCAAATGAAGTCACGAAAATCGTCGACTTCGCGGTTGTCGACCAGCCATCCATCTATAACGTCATCATGGGAATGCCTTGGATAAACGCCATGAGGCAGTCCCATCAACATATCATATAGGCATCAAATTCTCGACTCTTAACGGAATCTCCGCGATCTGGGGATTCCACAAATAGTCGTGAATTTGTTACTTAGCCGAAAATAAGCTGAGGCAAGTCACGACTACCGCGATGGTAAAGCAAAAACGCGCGAAGATAACTCAGTCATTGGCTGAAAACACTCGAAATAACGACGATTCGATATCGTCTACTCAAGAAACAGTTTTGGACACCAAAAACCAGCAAGTTTCTGAGCCCAACTCCCTGACCCAACCGGAGGAAATAAAGCCGGAAGAATACATAATTTCAGCTACAACTAAGGGGGTCGATGGAGGCGTAACAACCGAGTAAATACACTCGCGGTCCCAATTGAACTACGAGATGGCTTGATCTTTGAAAGGGGTACGTAGGCAGCTCGACAAAAGACGGGTTCAGCTATCCACCTCTCCAAAAAGGTGGGGGAGTGGGTACGTATACATGAGCTCGTATACTCCCACAATTTTCAATATTCGCCCTTGTACTCGACATTCTAAAATTCTTTAGATAATAACAAAACACAATAAGGATTTCCATAAAGTCTCGCAAATCTCTTTTATCGCATAAACATCGCAAGATGCGTTTGGAAATACCCAAGTACGAACGAAATATATGTCGTACAACCCAGAAACGGAAATCTTACAAAAAATCAGTACATTGAAAACTATTTAAACTTCCAAACAGAAAAAAACATTTTCTACAATACTTCACGAACATTTCTGTTCACACGGTAGATATAGCCTATTTATTACCGTTTCAGGCCATGTTTTAGGCTCTATTTAGGGTCTATTATGTGTGTATAGGATATGTTTTAGAGTATTTACAGGTCCATGGACATTTTGTGAGATAAATGGAGATACTTCGAGCTTTTGGAGCATTTAGAGGAAAAGAATCCGTAGCTGACCATCTGAGGGGTCGAAGTGCAAACCTGTTGTCGATCGACGACACAACCACGAAATCGACCAATGATGAAAGACCAAGATCGATCGATTCAGCACACTTGCCATCGCTCGACGACCAACTCGCAGACAGCCGACTACAAAGCCCAAGTTCAGAAGACAAAAGACAAGAATGCCATGGACGAGTTTTGACCTAGATTTTAGGGTTTTTATATTTATGCTCATGTAATGAGAGCAAGAGGGGTTTGTCCAAGTGCAAGTACAAGGTTAGGCAAGGCTTCACACAACCCACATAGCTTTATATTTTTAGATTTTTAGGGGAAAATATTCAGAACTCCTTACGAATATTTGTATTGGAACCCCAGTATTCTATCTATGAATTTTATTCAGATTATTATTCCTTTATCATGTGTGAGTAGTCCTCAACTAGGTTAGGGTTGAATGATAGAATTCATGGATCAGCCCAAAACTAGGATTGCTAGCTAAGTTAATATCCATGAACTGAGTTGTGCTTAATGCTTGCATTCTAGAGTAGCTAACTAGGATCCCGAAAGTAGGACATGGACGAATACGAGAGTAGGTTATGTGCCAGAACAGACTACACTGAACTAGTCTTTTAGGCACATGCTAGAGCTGGTCTAACTAGTCAGGTGGATTTATCAAATCTCGTTCACACTTCCTTCTGATTTCACCGTCGATCGACATCAGGCCTTCGCCGTCGATTGATGGTCTTTCCTTTTGCTCGCATACGAGAGTTGAAATTAAAATGGTCAAAATAGTTAATATTTGAGTCTTAGTATATTTACCTATATGTGCTTCCTATCCACTATAAACCATTGAGCGTGAAATCCTAGATCTAGCATATTAACATGTGCATCAAGTTAGTTTATTAGAATATTTCCATATTTACATTATTAGCATATTTCCATATTGCATCTCTACTTCTTGAAAATGAATATTTCCTTAATTGATTGTTTGCCAACCTATATATATATATATATTCACCTAGTTTAATCTTTAGTAATAAGAAATCTATTGTGTGTGTCATTGCTCTCTGTGGATTCGATCCCTAAGTATTACACCTAATCTCTCTTGGCAAGAGTACTATTTGTGTGTTGAAGACTAGGGTTAATTTGATAGTAATTTGTTTAGGATATTTATACCCTGCTAGAACAACTAAAACACTGGAATTTGGTGACGTTGTCGGGGAGCATTGATCGCCATTATATTTAATTTCTAGGATTTAGTCTAGGTATGTTACTACATTCAAGTTACTAAATTTTTCTTTTTCTTGTTTTCAGGTGCATGCAATGACACACCAGAAGCAATAAAGGACAAGAACTATTATTCTTTGACACCGGTAGAATCAAACGTACGATCAGGAAAGAAAGACGACAAGCATCGATCAACAGCAACAACTTCGCGCCGACCAATACATATTTACAGATATCATCGATCCACATCAGAACTCGAGCATCGACCGACACTGATCACACATCGGCGATTGACAGCATAGTACCCGCATCTGTCGACAAAAGCCGAAGAGTTCAGATGGTTGGGACGTTGATTTTGATTCGGGATGATGATGGAAATTTGCATAACCAAGACAGTCATTTGTTTAATGCAGCAAGTCAAAAGATAGACGATCAGAGGGCTGTAATCCTTGATGCAGATGTAGAAGCAGACACCACAGCAGCTCAACCTGAAGCTAATGCCTAAGCTGCTTAGAGAACACTGGCTGACTACAATTGTCCAGACCAGTTCTACGCCAACAGACCTGCCATTTGCCCTCCATCTTTTTAGAGGAATGATTTTGAAATTCAGCCCGCCTTCTTTGGACTTGTAGCACAGACATCTTACCATGGGTTACGACATGATCACCATATGGATCATCTGAAGCGGTTTGAGGATCAAGACTGCTATCAAAGCCAATGGAGTCCCTGAGGACCATTTCTTTTTGTAACCTCTTCAAGTACTCACTTAATGGAGAAGCTTCATATTGGCTTAAGCAGTTATCCCTAGGATCTCTAACATCCTAGAATGACATCAAAAATGCTTTCTTGCGCAACTTCTTTGATGACGCAAGAGCAAAAGACATGAGGAGCAAGATTGCTACTTTTTCACAGGAACCCTCAGCGTCTTGCAGGAACTCTTGGATGAGATTCAAATCATACCAAAGAGACTGCCTACACCATGGGTTCAATGAAGTGCAACTTCTCAGCACTTTCTTTAGAGGTATTGGATTACTGTACCAGATGGCTTTGGACACATCTAGTGAGCGAATTTCAGCACTAGGAATCCTGAAGAAGCTATAAGGTTGATTGAACATCTAGCAGGAGCACCAAGAACACAAACTTTGAAAGAAAGAGATCGGCTTCAACTATGAGTAAGGGTCAGATTGATGAGGTCAAAGCAAAACTGGATAGTGTTCATAAATTTTTCAGGAACCAAGTCACTTTTGCAGAGGTGGAAGCAATAGAGTCTGTAGATGATGAGATTGAAGAGGAGGATGTGAAATACACTGATGGAATGGTTTCGAGAGACAATGGAATCCAGGCTTCAATAGGAATCCTACAGGAATGGTCAAAGGAGTAGTTAGCGAAAGCCTTTCAACAACAACAAAACTTATGGATCTTCTTACTACCAGAATCCTCCTCCAGAGACTCAGGAAAGAAAGATTGAAGCAATGGTTGACAAAGTTTTAGAGGAACAACAGAAGATGATTGTGGATTTCAGTGGGAAGATAGATGGGTTGTACCTCAACCTCAACACCAAATTTGAGAACTTCAACACCCATGTGAAGAAGCTAGAGAATCAAGTGCTGCAAACAAGTGAAAACATCAGGAGACATGAGAGCATGATCAAGGAGAAAATTGAAGCTGAAGAGAAGCACCACGTCAATGCATTCATTGATGATATTTTTTGGCAGGAAGTTAAGAGGGAAGAGCTCTAAGAAAGAGATTTTCGTGTGGAAATTTCGATGTCATTTGGCAGTTCACATTGGTGTCGATCGACACCAACCAAAGAGCATCGATCGACAGCGAATCCAGCAGCATCAGTGGCTTCGTATGAATCGACTAACGTCGATTGACACCTGCATAAGATTGTCGATCGACATAGTGATAGAGGGATCGATCGACAATGCGATATGAGCATCGATCGACAGATAAGGGAGCCGGTTCAACTACCAAGCATCGCTACAAATTTGATTGTGTGTCCAACCATAACAGTATACTCACACATATGAAAGTATGGATCTTGATAGAGAAGATCAAGGATACTCCAAAAGGAAGCAAAAGATCCCCAAACATCTACGTAGGGAAGCGAATGAAGAAGAGATGGACAACATTACCAAAAGAATTCTCAAAATTCTTTTAGATACTCCTTTTGATGAAGCTTATTATACTCACAGGTTGTGGATGTTTTTCAGGGAAAAAAGGATGACATACAATGATATAGAAGTCATGTTCAATCATCTCAGAGAAAAGATGAAATAGAGAACCTGTCTGAAGAAGAAGAGTAATTTTGGGAAGTTTGTGATTCCATGCTTTACTGAGGGCAACAAATACCCCAAGGACAACACCCTACTGCCAGTAGACTTCAATGTGATGGACATCAGGATATATTGAAACACTTCACTATTACTTCGATTGACGACAAACTTGTACTTCAACTCCTCAAATGGTCAGCTACGGATTCTTCTCCTCTATATGCTCCAAAAGCTCCCAGTTTCTCCATATATCTCCAAAACGTTCATGGACCTGTAAATACTCCAAAATTTATCCTAGACATACATAATAGACCTTAAATAGAGCTAGAACGTGGTGTAAAACTGGTAATAAATAGACTATATCAGGAAGCAAAGAAAATCCTTACCGCTGCATTTTATATATAATCATAGATTCGATACATTGGTGTTTAAGTAATAGCATATCCATCCTATACAATACTAGACCTAACAGACTCGAACACCACTCACACCCCTAGGCTGCCTGTCTTGCATCATCCTGGACCATCCTTGGTACCTACCACATTCAATGAGGCATAAGCATTCTAAACATTTCTTAGTGAGGTGAATTATTCCACCTACAAGATTAGTCCCTAAAACCGATATCTAATGTGAACATAATCCTAAGTCTTTTAACGCCAAAAACCTCATGAACTCAAATGAAAACACTCGACACTCGGCCTCATGGTCTTCGTGCGCTAGGCATGGATCATTCCCAAAGGAAATGCCTGGAAGAGTCTTACCCATCTGTTGGTTGACTTAACCACTCGCCTAGCACTAATACAAATGATCGACCCTTTTGGCTTGACCAGGATACATGACCATACTTATGGTCTATAGGCATATAGCATGTTTGAGTAATCTACATGAATGAGCAAGACAATAGGTAATACACTCGGATTACTTGCCTTATGTACCAAACACACAATGTTGGGGTCAAAACCGGTCACGATAGAATCAATGTCTGAAAATCCCCAAAACATTTATTTTCTAAAAAAGATAAAAAAAATAAAAAGCACGAGAAATCAAAACTAGAACTTCATACAAATTCAAAAAGGAATGAACGACAAGTTGTCCGAAAAGACAATCAAACAACGGAAATATCAAAACAGCCGTGTCGAACCTGCCCGACAGCGATTTAAACAGACCAAGTCCAACTTGCCTGGTGGCGAGCTGGATCAGCTCATCCACTCGCTTGATGGCGAGTTGGACTGTCCCCGTCCATCAAGCGAGTTTGATCAGCTGATGGCGAGTTGGGTCAGCTCATCCAACTCGCCATCAAACTAGTTGGATCAGCACCATCCATCTCGGTTCCAATCAGTGTCTCTTTTGAACCTCAATCACATTGTCTCTTGTTTCATCTCGATTGGAGTTACCGTTTGAACTTTATGATAAAAATTGTAAAGACTTGTTTTCTCGTATGAATTCAAATTGTTCGTATAAAACGACAACGGTTGACTTAACTCCCAATTTTCCTCAACTATAAGAGTAATTTGAACTATTTATAAAATTAACGTCGTACCAAAGGATTTCTCTCAAAGAAATCGTAAGAACGTTTAAGCCGAAAATCAGCTCGTCAAGGTCTAAACGCGGCTAAAATCCCACTTACAGTTTTAGACGAGATTAAGCCAAGGATACTATGACGGTTTATATGTTGTTTGCAGTAAGAGATAAATGTCAAGTTCGAAATATAAATGTTAAATTTCAAGGGATTATCATGAAGATCGAAGAAAATGGAATATTTTCGCAAAGCGATAAACACAACTTGGGAGAAAAGAAAGAGGAAACCGCATTACATAGGAGTATATAAAGACCGCCAAGGTTAGAGACGAGGAAACAGGAAATTTAGCATGTTGAACGATTTAGGCAATTTTCCGTTTTCTATTCTCGAGCTGCGACTCAACTAGCTTAACAAGTCTTAGGTGGTTAGAAGTAGGGAACTCGCCAACAGATCTCGCGACCGAGGCTTTACCTGTTGTAACGCTCATTCGTGAATTCAGAATATGATCTTCTTTGCTCTCTTTTGTTTTTATCGATTTCTTATTTCGTCTGTTTTCATTGTCTGATTGCTTGACATTTGGTTTATCAGAAATTTGGGACCTCTAAGAAAGTTAGGATTCCTTAACTTTCCTTATTGTATGGAAAGCAACAGTGCAAATTCCGGTTCCCACAGTTTGGCGCTAGAAAGAGGGGGGGGGGTAAGAATCAATCTAACTCTCAGCCACAAACGCTCGATTAGACATCTCTACAGACGATCAAACAAATTGAAAAACTCATGACTATGGAAGCATCGGCGACGACGTCAACATTGCAGCGGCGAACGTCACCGTGGTTAATGATGATGCCATCACCGCGGTGTTCGAAGAGGTAAAAATGATGGTCTATTCTTTTGGAAAGAAGTCGGAGGAACATGAGAAACTCATGGGATCTCTCGCTAAACACGTCAAAATCCTAACAGAGAAGGTCCGAGTAGTCCTCATGGAACCATTAAGGTTCGCATGAGAAGACTCGACTTCGCAACTCCGTTCGAAAGATGTGGAAACTCACGGGAAAATCCATCAGGAAAAAATCCCGGTGAGACAATCCTTGCTCAGAAAAAAACTCTGAAAACCCTCGACCACTGGAGCATGGAACAGAGGAACACGAGGTCCAACGTGTCGACTTGGATCCCAACGATCAGTCCGATAATTCGGAAGAAGACGCTGACTTGCATCCGAGATGGACAAGAAGTTGCACGGCTCAGGAAGAATGCATGTTCGACAAACCCATGACCGAAGAAGAAGAAAACATCTTCTGGGTAGAACAGGAGAAACTAGCTGAAGATTAACTCAAATCACTTGCAGCACATTCCGACGAGGTCGGAAAACCGTTGGAGATTATCTCGATATTTGCGATCTCCGTGACTAGATCACAAAAACGGCCTTGGAAGGAAGAGCGGTGAAATCTCAAATTAACCACACTAGTAGACCCACCCAAAATCGATCGACTGCTCTAGGAAGCTCAGAAAACAGCCTTCACAGCTCGCATCACCGATACCAAAGTGTTCCTGGAAAGATCAAGCTACCCACCTACAACTAAATGAATGACCCCAAGGCGCACCTACAAGCCTCCCAGATCACGATAGGAATTGGAAAATTAAGAGAGAATAAAAGAGATGCCGGCCATTGCCGCCTCTTCATCGAGAACCTCCAAGGAGCAGCGCTTGAATGGTTCTCCAGACTTAGGCGAAACTCCATCAAAAGTTTCCGCCAACTCGCTTCAGAGTTTCTCAAAAATACTCTATGTTCATAGACCGAGAAACCTCCGTACTCGAACTTTGGAGCCTGCAGTTAGCGGAATAAGCGACAAAGTGGCAATAGACGTGCTCTGCAAAACGCTCTGGTGCAAGTTAATATTCAGGAAGTGGATAACCCTCGACAAGCTACGCACGATCCAAGACATGCTCCACAAAGCCACAGACTACATCATAATTAAAGAAGAGATCAAGGTCTTATCGCAAAAGCATAAGCCGATGAAGACGCCCTCGAAAGATTCGCCATCAGACCAGAAGCCGAAAAAAAGAAAAACTCTCGTAACAACAAGTACGTCCATCACGAGGGGGAAGATCTCTAGGGAGCACATAAATATGCCATCAACTCCGTATCGGGGGCGAACGACAGGCAACACATGGACCCAAAATTCAAATTATGATGAGAACACATTCTTTGACTTCCACCAGGCCCGAGGTCACACAACCGTCAACTGGAAAGTTCTCGGGGCAAGGTTGGCTGCAAAGTTGCTCGCAGGAGAGTTCTTCGATATAACGAGCGTTAAGGATCACATCCGCGATTCTGATCATTCCCCCCTAAAGACTGATAAGACCCCGCAATCGGAGAACTCTTCTCGAGGAAATCAGTCGGGTGAAAACCGTGGAAGGAGACAAGAAGAAAAGGGCAACGACAACAATCGTCGCAGAGTAAACATGATCATCGGGGCATCACATTACTGCAGCAATACAGTCTCAAGGATACTATGACGGTTTATATGTTGTTTGCAGTAAGAGATAAATGTCAAGTTGGAAATATAAATGTTAAATTTCAAGGGATTATCATGAAGATCGAAGAAAATGGAATATTTTCGCAAAGCGATAAACACAACTTGGGAGAAAAGAAAGAGGAAACCGCATTAAATAGGAGTATATAAAGAACGCCAAGGTTAGAGACGAGGAGACAAAAATTTAGCATGTAAAACGATTTATGCGATTTTTCGTTTTCTATTATCGAGCTGCGACTCAACTAGTTTAACAAGTCTTAGCTGGTTAGAAGTAGGAAACTCACCAACAGATCTCGCGACCGAGGCTTTACTTGTTGTAACACTCATTCATGAATTCAGAATATGATCTTCTTTGCTCTCTTTTGTTTTTCTCGATTTCTTATTTCGTCTGTTTTCATTGTCTGATTGCTTGACGTTTGGTTTATCAGAAATTTAGGACCTCTAGGAAAGTTAGGATTCCTTAACTTTCCTTATTGTATGGAAAACAACAGTGCAAATTTCGGTTCCCACTGTTTGGCGCTAGAAAGGGAGGGGGGGTAAGAATCAATCTAACTCTCAGCCACAAACGCTCGATCAGACATCTCTACAGACGATCAAACAAATTGAAAAACTCATGACTATGGAAGCATCGGCGACGACGTCAACATTCCAGCGGCGAACGTCACCGCGGTTAATGGTGATGCCATCACTACGGTGTTCGAAGAGGTCAAAATGATGGTCTTTTCTTTTGGAAAGAATTCGGAGGAACATGAGAAACTCATGGGATCTCTCGCTAAACAGGTCAAAATCCTAACAGAGAGGGCCCGAGTAGTCCTCGTGGAACCATTAGGGTTCGCATGAGAAGACTCGACTTCGAAACTCTGCTTGAAAGATGTGGAAACTCATGGGGATATCCATCAGGAGAAAATCCCGGTGAGACAACCCTTGCTCAGAAAAAAAAACTCTGAAAACCCTCCACCACTGGAGCATGGAACAGAGGAACACGAGGTCCAACGTGTCGACTTGGATCCCAACAATCAGTCCGATAATTCGGAAGAAGACGCTAACGTGCATCCGAGAAGGACAAGAAGTGGCACGGCTCAGGAAGAATGCCTGTTCAACAAACCCATGACCGAAAAAGAAGAAAACATCTTCAGGGTAGAACAGGAGAAACTAGCCGAAGAGTAAGCTCAAATCACTCGCAGCACATTTCGATGAGGTTGGAAAACCGTTGGAGATTATCTCGATATTTGTGATCTCCGTGACTAGATCACAAAAATGGCCTTGGAAGGAAGAGCGGTGAAATCTCAAATTAACCACACTAGTAGACCCACCCAAAATCGATCGACTGCTCGAGGAAGGTCAGAAAACACCCTTCACAGCTCGCATCACCGATACCAAAGTGTTCCTGGAAAGATCAAGGCACCCACCTACAACTAAATGAATGATCCCAAGGCGCACCTACAAGACTCCCAGATCACAATAGGAATTGAAAAATTAAGAGACAATGAAAGAGATACCGGCCATTGCCGCCTCTTCATTGAGAACCTCCAAGGAGCAGCGCTTGAATGGTTCTCCAGACTTAGGCGAAACTCCATCGAAAGTTTCCGCCAACTCGCTTCAGAGTTTCTCAAAAATACTCTATGTTCATAGACCGAGAAACCTCTGTCATCAAACTTTGGAGCCTGGAGTTGGCGGAATAAGCGACAAAGTGGCAATAGACGTGCTCCGCAAAACGCTCTGGTGCAAGTTAATATTCAGGAAGTGGATAACCCTCGGCAAGCTACTTACGATCCAAGACATGCTCCATAAAGACACAGACATGCTCCATAAAGACACAGACTACATCATAATTGAAGAGGATATCAAGGTCTTATCGCAAAAGCATAAGCAAATGAATCACGACTCATGCGGAGGATACCACAACTCATGCGGAGGAGCCTTTAAATCACACATAGCCAGCCAATATGCATCGGCTTCCACAAGATCAACGAAGTGTGCCACGAATTCGAGCTTCGTAACAACTTCACGATCCTGGGTACGAAGACTATCGGGGTCGAAGAAAGAAGGCAAATCATTTTATGAATCTCTCTAGCCTGAAGACATGATCAAGAACAATAAAAGGAAGAAACAGAGAGAAAAAAATTTCTACCTGAAGAGAAGTTTTTGTGGAATGAAGCAAGTAAAGAATTTGAAAACTTATTCCATATACTATAGGCAAGAAAAAAATACTATTCACCTTCGGACTTTCAGCCATTAATGCCACTTCACTTGCCTAATATGCCTAACTGCTCGCAAGAACGTCATGATTCTAACGAGCTGGGGGAAAACTGTTGGGGTCAAAATCGTTCACGACGAAATCAATCTCTCAAATCCTGGAAACTGTTGTTTTCTAAAAACAAAACATAAAGCATGGGAAACCAAAACTATAACTTCATACAAATTAAAAAAGGAATGAACGACAAATTATCGGAAAAGATACTCAAGCAACGGAAAGATCGAAACAGCCATGTCCAACCCGCCCGATGGTGAGTTAAACAGACGAAGCCCAACTCCCCCTACTCCGAGTTGGATCGACCACGTCCAACTTGCCATCAGGCGAGTTGGATCAGCGCAATCCATTTCGGTTCCGGTTAGTCTCTCCTTTGAACCTCGGTCACACTGTCTCTTGTTTCATCTCAATTGGATTTATTGTTGGAACTTGATAGGGTCTGATATTTACCACTTTTAGGACATGATATCATCCCTATTTAGAGTATATTGTATGTTTCTGGAGTTTTATTAGAGTGTTTTCAGGTTCAGGTACGTTCTGGAGTACTTGGTGATTTTGGAGCTATTGGAGATGCATAACTACGCAGATGGATCAGAAGTTTATCTATGTATGGATAAATTGACACAAGATATAACTTTGAGTTAGATTTTCAATGCCACCGGTTTGAGGTTCATCTGACGGTTAGATCGAAAGTTATGTCTGATTTACTGAAGAGTGGTCTATCTGCCTCGCGAGAGGAAGTTGTCGAGAAAATGAATAAGTGTCGATCGACGTGCCATGCTTGGTGTCGATCAAACGTTGATCCCAAAAGATAGGCCCGAATTTTTTTATTGCCGACTTAAGCCCACAAGCCACCATAATTTACTAGAATACCCCTGGACGAGTTTAGACCTAATTTATATAGCTTTCTAGCCATTGTTCACGGATAAGCTTTATTTTATTCATTGTCTTAAGTTTTGGAGAGAAAATCAATTCTCCTTCGAGAGATTGATTTGAAATCTTTTGGTTTTATATTGATTTTTATTCTATTACTTATTCATACTATGATTTGTGTTATTGCTTACATGCCTGAGTAATCATCATGTTTGGTTTAGGGATTTCATGGTCTTAATGTCGAACTGATAGTAATACGATTGCTAGGTTATTTATAGATCTCTACACCAGGGTGTCTTGTAACACTTAATAGTAGTGGAACATCATGAGAGTGTGACTGATTACTTAAACCTAGAATCATAGGACAATTGAAAGGCACGAGAGTGTACTTAATTAACGAAACCTTAGCCATGTGTGGTTTAGATATCTAGGCGCATACAAGAGTTGGTCTAGGATCTAGTTAAACATTATCGATATGTGTGTTAATGCTTGTCTGAGGTAGCATAGATATTGATTGACGTTCGATCCTTGTTTGTATGTGAGAGTTGGAACATAAAACTTAGGCATCTGATTAGTAATTGCATGCAAGAGCTGGATTACTTGCTTATTGAATTCGAGTTCTAGAATTTGATCTATAAAACCCTTAGCATCCTTGATTTTTGTTTTGAATATGTTGATTGATAAATCCCTAGATCTATTTGTTTCATCTTATTGTTATCAAACTAATCATCTGCTTACTTGTCTACTATTTACTGCTCTAATAAAATGTTTGCCTAGCTTAATTTAAACATCTACAGTCTATTAAGTGTCCACGCTCCATGTGGATTCAATCCTTAAGTATTACAACTGAACCTCTTTTTCTAGAGAGTAAGAGTATCTTATAGGGTTAATTTGAGAGTGCATATTAAAAGCTACATCAAATTTGGTGCCATTGCCGTGAAGACTCAACCTGATATAGCCTATTTATTACCAGTTTTAGGCAATGTTCTAGGATATATTTACGGACTATTATGTGTGTCAAATATGTTTTAGAGTATTTACAGGCCCAGAGACGTTTGGAGATAAATGGAGATACTTGGAGCTTTTGGAGCATTTAGAGGAGAAGAATTCGTAGCTGACTATTTGAGGAGTCGAAGTACAAGACTGTCGTCGATCGACTACACATCCCTGGATTCGACCGATGATGGAAGACCAAGGTCGATCGATGCTGCACCCTTGCCATCGATCGACGCCCAACTCGCAGACAACCGACTAAAAAAGCCCACCTTTAGAAGATAAAAGACAAGAATACCCTTGACGAGTTTTGACCTAGATTTTAGGGTTTTTATATTTATGCTCATGTATTGAGAGCATGCAGGGTGTGCAAGTGCAAGTACAAGCTTAGGCAAGACTCGACACAACCCAATTTTTTTATAAATTTAGGTTTTTAGGGGAGAAGATTCACAGTTCCCTAGAGAGAGTTGTATTCAAACCCCAGTATTTTATCTATGCATTCTATTCAGACTTATGTTCTTTCTTTGATTATGTCTGAGTAGTCATCAACTAGGTCTAGGGTTGAATGATAGCAATCATGGATTATCCCAAAACTAGAATTGCTAATTAAGGTAATATCCATCAGTTGAGTTGTACTTAATGCTTATATTCTAGAGTAGCTAACTAGGTTCTCGAAAATAAGACATGGACGACTACGAGAGTAGGTTTTGTGCCAGAACATACTACATTGAACTGGGTTGTTAGGGGCATGCGAGAGCTGGTCTAACTAGTCTGGTGGGGTTATCAAATCTCATTCACACTTCCTTCTAGTTTCACCGTCGATTGACATCAGGCCTTCGCCGTCAATCGATGGTCTTTCCTTTTGCACGCATACGAGAGTTGGAGTTAAAAGGGTCAGAATACTTAATATTTGAGTCCTAGTATATTTGCATATTCGTTTTTCCTATCCACTATAACCCATTAAGCTTGAAACCACAGATCTAGCATATTAATATTTGCATCCAGTTAGTTTATTAGAATATTTCCATAATTGCACTATTTCCATAACTGCATTATTTCCATATTTGTATTATTAACATATTTCCATATTGCATCTCTACTTCTTGATAAAGAATATTTTCTTAGCTGCTTGTTTGCCACTAATATATGTATTCACATAGCTTAGTCTTTAGAAATAAAAATCTATTGTATGTCATTGCTCTCTGTGGATTTGATCTCTAAGTATACTACACTCGATCTCTTTTGGCAAGAGTACTATTTGTGTGTTAAAGACTATGGTTAATTTGATAGTATTTTTTTAGGTTATTTATTCCCAGCTAGAACAACTAAAACACGTATGTCAAATTTGGCGCCTTTGCCGGAGAGCATTGATCACCATTAGATTTAATTTCTAGGATTTAGTCTAGGTTCATTACTATTTTCAAGTTACTAAAAAAAATTCTTGTTTTTCATGTGCATGCAAAGATACACCAGGAGCAATAAAGGACAAGAACTACTATTCTCTGACCCTGATAGAATCGAATGTACGATCCGCAAAGAAAGACGACAAGCATCGACCAACATCAACAACTTCGCGTCGACAGACACATCTTTACGGATATCATCGATCAACATCAGAACTCGAGCATCGACCGACACTGATCACACATCGGCGATTGACAGCATAGTACCCGCATCGATCAACAAAAGCCGACAAGTTCAGATGGTTGCGACGTTGATTACGAGGATGGGAAACTACATGACATAGACGGTCATCTACGTAATACAGCTGAACAAAAGATCGACAATCAGGGGGCTGTAATCCCTCATACAGAAGCAAACACTGGAGCAGCTCTACCTGACCCTAATAGCCAAGCTTCTCAAAGAACATTGGCTGACTACAACCGTCGAGACCAGTTCTACGCCAACAGATCTGCGATTTGCCTTCTAGCTTTTCACAGGAATGATTTTGAAATCAAGCCCGCCTTCTTCGGACTTGTAGCGCATACACCTTACCATGGGTTACAACATGAACACCCTATGGATCATCTGGAGCGATTTGAGGATCTAGTGACTGCTATCAAAGGCAATGGAGTCCCTGAGGACTATCTCTTTTATATGCTCTTCAAGTACTCACTTGCTGGAGAAGCTTCATATTGGCTTAAGAAGTTACCATCAGGATCCCTGATATCCTGGAATGACATCAAGAATGCTTTCTTGCGTAACTTCTTTGATGACGCAAGAGAAGAAGATTTGAGGAGCAAGATTGCTACTTTTTCATAGGAACCCTCACAATCGTTCAGAAACTCTTGGATGAGATTCAAATCATACCAAAGAGTTTGTCCACACCATGGGTTCAACGAAGTGCAACTTCTCAGCACTTTAGAGGTATTGGATTACAGTATCAGATGGCTGTGGATACCATTAGTGAGGGAAATTTCAGCACTAGGAATCCTGAAGACTCTACAAGGTTGATTGAAAATCTGGCATCCATTAGCAGCCCAAGAACACAGACTTTGAAAGAAAGAAATGAACTCCAACTATGAGTAAGGATCAGATTGAAGAGGTCAAGGAAAAACTGGATAGTGTTAAGAAATTATTCAAGAAACATGTCACTTTTGCAGAGGTAGAAGCAGTAGAGTCTGGAGATGATAAGATTGAAGAAGAAGACGTGAACAACATAGATGGGAATGGTTTCCACATACTAGGGAATCCAGATTTCAACAGGAACTCCTATGGGAATGGTCAAAGAAGCAGCTTTAATCAGAGTTCAAAGCGGAAGCCCTTCAACAACAATAGGACTTATGGATCTTTTTATTGCCATAATCCTCCTCTAGAGACTCAAGTAAGCAAGATTGAAGCAATGGTTGATAGAGTTTCAGAGGGACAGCAGAAGATGACTGTGGATTTCAATGGGAAGATAGATAAGTTGTACCTCAACCTCAAAACCAAGTTTGAGAACCTCAACACCCATGTGAAGAAGTTGGAGAATCAAGTGCTGCAAACTAGTGAAACCATTAGGAGACATGAGAGTCTGATCAAGGAGAAAATTGAACCTAGAGAAAAGCACCATGTCAATGCATTGATTGATGATGATTTTTAGCAGGAAGTTAAGAGGGAAAAACACCAAGAAGGAGATTTTCGTGTGGAAAGTTTGATATCATTTGGCAGTTCGCATTGGTGTCAATCGACACCAACCAAAGAGAATCAATTGACAGCAAATTATGCAGCATCAGTAGCTTCGTATGAATAGACTAATGTCGATCAACACCTACATCAGACAGTCGATCGACATAGAGATAGAGGGATCGATCAACAGTGCGACCTGAGCATCGATCGACATATGAGGAATTCAGTTCAACTACCAAACATCGTTGTAAATTTGATTGTGCGTCCAACCAGAACGGTTTGGGAACAGTATACTGACACATCTGAAAGTATAGACCTTGATAGAGAAGATGAGGGACACTCCAAGAGGAAGCAAAAGATCCCCAAACATCTACGAAGAGAAGCAAATGAAAAACAGATGGATAGCTTTACCAAAAGAGTTTTAACAATTCCATTAGATACTCCTTTTGATGAAGGTTATTATACTAACAGATTGTGGATGTTTTTCAGGAAAAAAAAGAGTGATAGGCAATGATATAGAAGTCATGTTCAGTCATCTCAGAGAAAAGATTAAACATAGAACATGTCTGAAGAAAAAGAGCGATCCTGGGAAGTTTGTGATTCCATGCATTATCAAGTGCAACAAATACCTCAATGCCCTCTGTGATACTGGATCATCAGTGAGCATTATGCCAATAACTATGGCAGAGGAGCTGAACATGAAAGTGGAACCCTCCAATGATTCCTTCACATTTGTAGACTGCTCAAAAGGGAGCTCAGGAGGGATGGTAAAAGATGTTCTAGTGCAGATTAACAACACCTTAGTACCAATAGACTTCCAAGTGATGGACATTAGAATAGATTGGAACTCTTCAATATTACTTGGGAGAGGATTCATGGCTACTGTGGGAGCTATATGCTATATGAAATTAAAAAGGTTGTATCTATCTCTAATTCAAAATATTTTCTATGAACCTATTAAGAATAAGAAGAAGACTACTCTGATTGAATGTGTGATAATGCAGAACTTGTGGCCACATGCTTCTGCGATTATGACTTGGATGAAGAGTCGGAGGATGGAGTATCGATCGACACCCAGCCCATACTATCGATCAATACGTTTGCAGTTCAGCAATCGGTCGACGCCCACCCTTTGTTATAGATCTACACTCAGGCTCCAGAACCGATCAACGCCTACGACATAGATGGTGATTACAACACAGCCCACCCCGAGTACGACAAAGATTACAGAGAAGAAGAGATGATTGAGTACCATGGTACTGCTATGGAAGAGACTGTTGTTTTTCATATATCCCATCGATTCATAAATTCAAGATCGACAGCAACCCTATGTCATTGAACGATACTAACCACGAAGCAGCAAGAGAAGTAGATTAAGTTGCAGAACGCGAGAATGAATATGGTTATTTTACAACCAGAAAATTTTGGTATCATGAGATCTCCAAACGGTCACGCAAGATCTATGGATGGCAGACTACTTAATGTCACAAGGGAAGATATTTCAGACATTCTTTTCATGCCTAATGGAGCTGGAAACCATCGAGCATCGATCGACTGTCACCATACACCATCGATCGACACGCGTCTAGTATGCGAAGGATATGATGAAGACTACAAATAGGAAGAGCATAATCAATATCGCGGCATGGCATCAGAGGAAGCTGGCTGGTTGATGAACGCATGAGTGGATAATCAAGCATCGATAACAGGTTACTCATGGCTTTCGAATGACATCAGACGTGAACCAGAACACATACCTGGAGCAGAAGAGAAATATATTGGTATCTCAGACCATATGAGTTCAGAATTTTCAGAGACCCAGAGGGACATGCACGGGCTCTTTGTGGGAGACTACTACATTTATCCAAAGAGGATGTAGCAGATGCCCTTATTATGGCTAATGGATCGAATAATATATTTGGACAGGAACAGAGGCCATCGATTGACGCACACCATTCAACATCGATCGATATTGAGGAGCAGAGACACGAGCCGATCCGTATAGATCCATACACTTTCTAGCCACCATCAATCGACACAGCCATCCGGACATCGATCGATTGGCGTTATGAGAAAGGTACGAGAGCCTTTGATACTGAAGGAAACTGACTTTTTCACTAGGAAAAGGAAGATGAGTATGGCATCTACATAGATGAAAATGGTAATGCACGAGCTACAGACGGAAGGGTAGTAAATGTGCAAGCTGAAGACATTAGAGCAGTTCTAGAGAGAGTTAATTTGTTTGAGCAAAGCTACATATGTTTACCAGAAAATGCAGCAAGGATCGCTATGTCTAAAAAGGATCAACAAACATACAACAAAGAAGAGATTTATGATATTGTGAATGTGATCTACAGAACTCAAAATATGTCGTTGGATAATTTTTACAAGGGGCTGGATGATTTTTACAAGGGGTTGGATGAAGTCTACTATCCTATAGACACATGCCTTACCGGTTTGACTGCACGCATGGATGAGATGAAGCAAGTTTTGGATACTGTTCAAAGACATCATGCGATTGGGGAAGACAACCGGGCATCGATCGATGGCAACATCAGAGCCTCGTTTGGCACTGAAAATCACAGACAGAAGACGACAGCATAAACAGAATTGGAAGATAGGTACGATGAGATTGCATTTTCTCAGAGCGTGATGAAGGAAGATATCTCTTAGCAATTGGAAGATATATCAGAGACGACAGCTGCCAGACTTAGAATGCTACAGCGCTGTATCGAGAAACTAGAAAAAGGAATACATTCAATGGACTTTTGCAGAACAGTTACAAGGAATGAGAAAACCAGAAGAGATGTGGCAGTGAGGAGCTTCATCTTTACATGGTTTCAGAAGAACAAAGAAGATGTAGACACTTAATTTCCAAGTGTTTATCAAACTTCTTACTAGTCAGAGAGTTCACAACGTCGAGCTAAAGACTATAACCAAGCGCTGAGTGAGGGGCAACCCAATGTTTAGTAAGCTTTTTTTTAACTTATACTACTACTTATTTCGAGTTTTATTTTATTTTATTTTATTTTGTTTTATATACACTATTTGAGTCACCATCGATTGACAGCATAGAGGCACCTTAAGTCGACACTGGATTGTGACCATCGATTGACCACACATGCCTACCATCGATCGATACTCGTCACATAGTTTGGTATCGAGTTTTTCTACTTTTCTATCTACTTATGATTTAATTTTTCCTAACCAATCCGTGGCGGATTACACTAGGGACAGTGTAATTTAAGGTTGGGGGAGGTTCGCTTATGCTATTTAATTTGTTTTGAGTTTTATTTGCTATATATATATATATATATAAGTTTTTCAAAAAGAATTATTGAGTCAAGAAGGGGGACTATGATCAAGATTTATTATTGACTAACCATACTTTAGCACTATTTTTAGAAGGTTGTTGCAGAGATTACAGGAGATACAAAAGTAGATCATCGTGCCACTATATCACACTTGCTTACAAAGTTTGAAGGAACCGAAGCTGATTTCCAACACTAATCCTGACATTATTTACTTGCTTTGGGATTTGGTATACACTGGATCGGATTCCTTCTACAAGCCTATAGGTACAAGTCATTGCACCTTTGGTTCCCTTCTCTCTTTCTCTTCAGCAACTACATAATAGCTTAAAAGATTGAGATGACTTCCCGAGATGCAGAGGGGTAGTAAATTAGCTATGACCCCATTATTATAATTCGGAGGAACGATCACACATTGTTGGAAACGAGGGGTATGTACATTACCAATGACCCCACAACTTTTCGCCTACAACTTTGCCAAAAAAGCAAAAGAAAAAAAAAGAAAAAAGAGAAAAATAAAAAATGAGATGGCAAGATGGACTGTATCAACATCATTGTCCATTGAGTTTGGGATCTAAAAAAGATTCAGAGAAAAAGGTGGGAGAAAGTAATCAGAGAAGACTTTGTGCCTAGTTGTTAAGATACTTGCATAGGTAGAGTCCATGTGTCCTTTGATCGATACTCCCAAGGTAAAGCCTACATTTTATTTTATTCAAAGAAATGAAATTACTAGAGGGTGAGTCAGCCTAGTATTTTCTAAGTTGTTGGTAGACTGGATTTGGTTGCTATACTAGGATAGGGTATATAAAGTTTCTCTGTGATTGACTTGATAAGATGTGGTTGCAACAAAGTAAGGTGACAATTATATTTAGACATTATGTGAGGCTCCACTTTTCAAACCTCTTTCACATGTTTAGTTTGCTTGAGGACAAGCAAAAGGTTAAGTCTGAGGGAGTTGATATAGCCTATCTATTACCAGTTTTAGGTCATGTTCTAGGCTCTATTTAGGGTCTATTATGTGTGTCTAGGATATGTTTTAGAGTATTTACAGGTCTTGTGACGTTTTGGAGATAAAGGAAGGTACTTGGAGCTTTTGGAGCATTTAGGGGAGAAGAATATGTAGCTGACCATCTGAGGAGTCGAAGTACAAGATTGTCGTCGATCGACAACACATCCTTGGACTCGACCGACGATAAAAGACCAAGGTCGATCAATGCTGCACCCTTACCATCGATCGACGCCAAACTCGCAGACAACCGACTGAAAAGCCCAAGTTCAGAAGACAAAAGACAAGAATATCATGGATGAGTTTTGATCTAGATTTTAGGGTTTTTATATTTATGCTCATGTATTGAAAGCATGCATGGTGTGCAAGTGCAAGTACAATCTTAGGCAAGGCTTGACACAACCCAAAAAGTTTTAGAGTTTTAGGTTTTTAGGGGAGAAGATTCATAGCTCCCTAGGGAGATTTGTATTTGAACCTCATTATTTTATCTATGCATTATATTCAGACTATTTTTCTTTCTTTGATTATATATGAGTAGTCATCAACTAGGTTTATGATTGAATGATAGCAATCATGGATTAACCCAAAAATAGGATTGTAAGTTAAGTTAATATCCATCAGTTAAGTTGTGCTTAATGCTTGCATTCTAGATTTGCTAACTTGGATCTCGAAAGTAAGACATGAACGACTACGAGAGTAGGTTCTGTGCCAGAACAGACTACATTGAACTAGGCTATTGGGTGCATGCGAGAACTGGTCTAACAAGTCTGGTGGACTTATCAAATCTCGTTCACAATTTCTTCTGATTTCACCGTTGATCGATGGTCTTTCTTTTTGCTCGCATACGAGAGTTGAAGTTAAAAGGGTCAGAATTGTTAATATTTGAGTCCCGATATATTTACATATATGTGTGTCCTATCCACTATAATCGATTAAGCTTGAAACCATAGATCTAGTATATTAACATTTGCGTCAAGTTAGTTTATTAGAATATTTTCGTAATTGCATTACTTCCATAATTGCATTATTTCAATAATTGCATTAATTTCATATTTGCATTATTAGCATATTACCATATTGCATCTTTATTTTTTGATAAAGAATATTTTCTTAACTTATTGTTTGCCACTAATATATATATATTCACCTAGCTTAATCTTTAGAAATAAGAAATCTATTGTGTGTCATTGATCTCTGTGGATTCGATCCCTAAGTACTACTCTCGATCTCTTTTGGGAAGAGTACTATTTGTGTGTTAAAGACTAGGGTTAATTTAATAGTGATTTGTTTCATATATTTATACCATGCTAAAAACAACTAAAACACGCATGTCATGTCCCTTGGTCTCGGAATAGTGCAATTACTCATACCAAGCATTGCAACCATTTAGACCAAGCATCACAATCATTTTCCGTCGCCATACCCGCCCACACCAATCATCACGACCCTTTGCCCGAAGCATTGCAAACATTCGCCCATCTCCCTTTCCCATCATACCTTTACCCCATAACCGCCGATACTAAGCCCATCTCTAGTCTCACCCATCCCAACCTAGCCCAACACTCGTACCCCTCAACCCCATGGACCGGACCACCCCAGCCAGGACCAGACCGCCCACTAATTTAACTACCTAAACCAACCACCTCAGCTGATTGGGCTGGCCGAGCTAGTCGTCGAGCTGGTTGATCTGGTAAGCTAGCTGGCACGAGCTAACTACACTACTTTGAGATGACCTCAGCTGCCTAACACTATGTTGAGTTGTCCTCAGCTGCCTAATACTACTCTGAGCTCAGTTTCCCTAATCTACTCTAAGTTACTCTGAACTAAACGAGAACCTGATTTAGGTCATAGAAACGCCTGTGGAGTTTTCAGGTCGATGGTTCGTTCTGAACCTCAACTACGCTTCTCCATAGCACGTCTGCCTTGTCCTATGCAAAAACGAGGGCATTACATTCACTTCAAAACATCCATTACCTCTTCCCTTCCCTCTTCTTTCCTCTGTTTTCTTCTTCTTGTATACATCCTCCAAGGCATAGGATATAGTTCCGGTGCCCCAAAAAGTGGGTTGATTAACATAAATATATTTATATTAAAAGTCGTGTTACGTGTGTATGGTAAATGCCTTAAAATCAATTGCTACTCGGATGATGATCACTAAACTACATGTTATAATCAAATAACTATGTCTAATTTATGAACATATAAACGTTAAAATTTCAATATAAGGATGGCTAAAATTTTAATAATGACCATCAATCGCTTTACCAAAATCAATCATTTCTATATACATACAAGTAGGTTTAAGAACATTTCTTTTTGAATAATTTTTTTCTTTACAAAATAGAACATTCTAATGAATTTGTGTTTATTTGATTTATTTTGTTAAGATAGATTAAACCAAAAAAATCACTTATTAGCTTAACAAAACAATTGTTGTAATTTAGGAAAAAAAGATTGATTATTTCTTCTACTTATTAATAGATCTAAATACTATTTTAAACATATAAATATTTACAAAACTTTGACTCTTGATTAGTTATCATGATTTTGTATTTTCTCAAACACATAAGATATAATTCCCACTAAAATATTTTATTAAATAGAGATAGGCAAGGCTTTCGAAGAGGAGGAAGTTTTTTGGAAACAAAAAAGTCGAGATAAATGGTTAGTGGTTGGTGATAATAACACCGGTTTTTTCCATGCTTCGGTAAAAGCTAATCGATAGAGAAATCAGATCAACAAGTTGTTTGATGAGGAAGGTCGTGAGTTCTCTACTAATGGGTTGATGGGAAAGGTGGCTACTGATTATTTTGAAAAATTATTCAAGGCCAACGTGGGGAATGGTTTGAGTGGCTTCTTTGATGGTTTTGAAGCAAAGGTGACAGAAGCAATGAACCAACGACTGATAAGAGAAGTAACTAGTGATGAAATACATGATGCTGTCTTTGCTATTAAGTCATCGAGTGCACCTGGAAGTGATGGGATGAGTGGTCTGTTCTTTCAAGAATACTGGGAGATCGTGGGGCAAGAGGTTATAAGAGAAGTTAAAGGTTTTTTTCAGACGGGTTTACTCCCGGAGGATTGGAATATTACGCAAATTTGTTTGATACCGAAGGTTACTAATCCGACTTTAATGGTGGATCTACGACCGATCAGTCTGTGTTCGGTTATGTACAAGATTGTCTCGAAAATCCTGGTCACCCGCCTCAAGCCGCTATTGGAGCACATTGTCTCCCCAAACCAGTCCGCTTTTGTCCCAGAGAGATTGATCTCAGACAATATAATCATAGCGCATGAGATGGTGCATGGGTTGAGAACCCATGAGAGAATTGCAAAGGATCACATAGCAATCAAGACCGACATGTCTAAAGCATATGATCGAATTGAGTGGAGCTATCTGGAGGAGTTATTAAAAGCACTTGGTTTTCACACAGCTTTTAGCCAGTGGATCATGGCATGTGTCAGAACAGTATCTTATACCGTCCTCATCAATGGTGAAGCTCAAGGAAAGATTGTCCTAGGCAGAGGGTTGAGACAGGGGGATCCACTGTCACCTTTTCTTTTTGATCTATGCACTGAAGGTTTGTCACATCAGCTGAATGAAGCTGAGCGTAGAGGTGAGATCAGTGGAATTCAATTTGCAGATTCGGGACCGTCGGTACACCATCTTTTTTTTGCTGATGACTCCCTTATCCTACTTAAAGCTGATGAAAAACAGTGTATGGAGCTATGCAAGATCTTAAAGAGGTATGAGGATGCTTCCGGCCAAATTTTAATAAGTCTGCTATAACCTTTGGTAAGAAGATAGGAAATGAGCGCAAGAGGGGGGAACCGGAAAGTATTTAGGTTTGCCGGAATGCTTTAGTGGATCAAAGGTGGAAATGCTAAATTATATTAAAGAAAGGATGACCTCGCGATTTCATGGATGGTATGAGAAGCTACTGTCTTCCGGGGGCAAAGAAGTGCTTCTAAAATCAGTTGCAATGGCGATGCCAGTCTTTGCCATGTCGGTGTTTAAGTTACCAAAAACGACTTGCCAAAACATCACGAGTGCTATGGCAAGGTTCTGGTGGAGTGCGCAAGAAGGAAAAAAGAAACTTCACTGGGTATCTTGGGAAAAGCTGTGTCTGGAAAAGGAAAATGGGGGAATGGGATTTCGAGATCTCTGAGAAGTTTAATCAAGCGCTTTTGGCAAAGCAAGGATGGCGCTTGCTTATGAACCCAGAATCTTTGTGTGCGCAGGTGCTTAGGAGCAGGTACTATCCAGCGGGTGAATTCTTGTCTGCAAGTCTTGGATCACGACCTTCATATGCGTGGAGGAGTATACTGTTTAGACGTCTGCTTCTCCAGAAAGGTCTGCTAAGGAATGTGGGATCAGGGGAAATATCAGTGTCTGGCTCGATAAGTGGTTGTTTGATTCGATGCCGTATGCGCCACTGAGGAAACCTGTTGTCTTTGACCTGGATTTGCGGGTATGCGACCTGATTAATTCACAATCGAAGACGTGGGATAAGGGAAAACTGGAGGAAAACTTCTTTCCAAAAGATATCGAACTCATTTTGAAAATTAAGCCAGCTCTGGGTGAAGAAGATTCCTATGAACGGGTACATACATGGTGGGGTGGCTTTTCGGTAAAGTCGGGTTACTGGTTAGCATGTGCTTTGGACCAGTCGGCTGTACGTCAGGAAGAAATGGCGAGACCCTCGATTAATGTGTTGCGAAATCAGGTCTGGAGAGTAAAAACTGCCCCAAAGATACAAGTTTTTTTTATGGAAGGCGTTGTCCAATGCTTTGTCAGCTAATGATGAATTGGGTGCAAGAGGAATCAAGGTTGACACCAGGTGTCAGAGATGTGGGTGTACGAGTGAATCTATTAATCATATCCTCTTTGTGTGTCCGGCGGCGAGGTTGATCTGGGCAGTACTGGGGTTCCCTTTCCCACCAAGGGGCTTTGAGAATAGAGTATTACTGGAAAACTTTAACTATCTTCTGAACGTGTCGAATAACAGAGATGTCCCGGAGGAAATCTCACGTAACTTCCCGTGGGTCCTGTAGATACTCTGGAAGAACAGGAACGCTTTTCTTTTTGAAGGGAAGGTGTATCAAGCTGAGGACATTGTTGCAAAAATTCAGGGAGATGCTAGACAGTGGTTTGAAGTACATAAGCCTACCTTGGATGGGCAGGAGGTTAAGAACAAAAACTTTAAGAGGAATGGACATTGGCGTGTCCCGGTGGGAGATTATCTTAAGTGTAATGTTGGCATCTCTTGGTCAAGAGTGAAGGGAATCGTTGGAACGGCATGGACGGTGAGGAATAGTGCAGGAGAGGTGATACTGCACAGTAGGCGAGCTTTTACTGAGGTTAAATCCTTAAATGAAGCTAAGCATCTTGCTTTGCTCTGGGCCATAGAGAGCATGATATCCCATAGGATAAATAAAGTTGCTTTTGAAACGGAAGCCGCTGAACTGGTTGGTGCGGTGAAAAGACCGAGGGCGTGGCCATCTTATCGAGCCTATGCTATGGAGATCAAAAGGGCTTTGAGGAATATTCCTGATTGGGAACTGGAAGCAGTGTCAAGGGCCTCTAATAAGAGTACTTTCCTAATTGCAAGAAGTGTCACCATGGATATGCGGTTGCAGTCCTATGTGGCAAGGGGCGAGCCTTGCTGGTTGAGTGGTATTTTTGCAGAAGAACGTCGTACATGCTAAAAGTTTCGAGGTGGAAGGTGGTGTTACTTGTCTTATGGTTCTGGTATCTTTAGTGGGTGGGGGGGTTTTGAATGAGTTTAAGACTCTGTTCTTCCGTAATCCTGCTCTGTTTTTTTCTGTGTTTGGTTTCTGTAGTACTGGGAGGTTGCAGTCTTCTTTTTGAATTATATGGTTTTTTTAGAGAAAAAAAAAATATTTTATTAAAATAATGGTGACATATACGGTATTCCTGACTAGTAAACTGAATAAGGTATCTTTGAAATTGTCTTTTTTTTTAGGAGTTGTTTACTTAATGGGTCACTTTTTAAGTTTAGTTTGCACTCATAGTCACTTTTCGCTTGTGGCATACATTTATGGAGTCCAAAGCTATTTGTTGACGAAATTACCCTTAATGAAGACAATCGAATGTGTGGCTTTAATTGGTAAATTGTTACGATATAAGTAGATTGTAGTGGATGACAATCAATAGAGGTGGACGTGGATGGTCTCATGTACACAACTCAAAACTTCTTCTATATACAGAAATCTTAGCGTTAACATATTACACATGGATTGTTTGGTCTCGAAAGACAATGAATAGATTATTGTCTTAGAAAATTACATGAGTGTCTTACGCGCCACACAAACACCAAGTTAAAAAGGAAAACATATGGAACATAGAACACAAAATAGTTTAGGAAACTTCTCTTTTATCTTATGATTAGTGCATGGGTGGAGCGCAATATGCAGAGTTGTGGACAGGTGAGGGGTGAACGGGTAAGGTGTGGATGGGTGAAGTGTGGTTAGGCAAGGTGTGGACGGGTGAGTTGTGGTCGGAGTGTATTAGTTTTCACGAGACAGGACCCTAGCGAGCTGGTAAGTCAAACAACTTCCCGAAACAAGATCCTTTGATATTCTCAAACTCCTAAGTGTCACGAAACACATGACGGATGAAAGCAAGGAGGTCAGGCTTAGAGCAAATGTTAAGACGCCCACAAGGGTACCAGTCTGTCGCAAATAGCCTCAGTGGGAGGTGGTTGTCAGGAAATTATTGTACTGCCAAAAAATCCAAATGGTAACATGAACTCAGAGACCGTAATCGAACAATCTAATTTATAAAATTCGAAATAAATGGCAAAATGCAGATCTAATGTTAATAACAATACAAAATCCCCCCCCCCAAAATTAGGGTTCAAAGATAGTAATCGAACAATCAGATCGGATCTCAAAGATCTAACAAGAACATGTGTCTCCAAAGGTGATGACTTTCATAGAGATAAGCAAGAATCCTACCTCACATGTCTTTAACACTTCAAGTTGGTGACTTTTGGAGAGAAAACGACCGTGTAGCATTAAGAAACTAGAGATTTGAGAAGGTTGATAGAAATGTTAGTAGGAACAAAAAATACGGTGGACCATGAGCGACAAGAAAATATGTGGCTTTTTGAGAGAGAAGAGCTTGTAGTCTCCATCGCCTTATGAATAGTTTCCGGAAAAAAATAAATTTAAAAAATTAAATTTTTGAATAGGTAAAGCAAAAAGAAAGAAGAGAGAAGAGAGAGGAGCTACGTGTTGTTTTGGTTATTCAACTAAGAAAGTGAGAAAACATAAGAAAGAACTCAAATTGGTTTTCCCTTAGTGAGAGGACATTAAAGTCTTTCATACACTATAATGTATGCCTCAAGTGGAAAGTGGCTTGAGAAATAATTTGAAAGTAAGAAAGTGGCTTAGAAAGTAATTTTTTCTTTTTTTAGACAGTGTGTCCATTATTGAAGTTCCTATCTCATTCTTTATTCAAAAGGGCCATGAAATTGGCCACACTTATTTCACGTTTGTTTTGAGAGATAGGGCTTAATTTGAGCTAAACGACATGAGGAACCTTAGACAAAGACTCTCGAATCCTCTCTTCACTAAATGACAAATCAATCAATTCGCCACTTAAATACTTGTCGTAAGAGGTAAGGTCAAAGTGGCCATGTCCACACATCGCCATCAGTATCACTTTTGCTTCTCCTGTTTCTTTGCATCGGAGAGCTTCTCTTATGGTTGCGGCAATGGCGTGAGTCGGTTCTGGCGCAGGTATTATCCCTTCTGTTCTCGCGAACTGAATAGCACCTGCAAGAAAATTCATCCACAAAGTTGAGATTTTAGGTCCAATGAAAAATATACAAATGAGTAAATATGTAAAAAAAAAAAAGAAAGTGAGTAATTGTGAATTTGTGATTCAGGGAAAGAACTACCTTGGAAACACTCATTTTGAGGAATTGAGATTGCTTCCATGAAACCTTGTTCATAAACATGTGAGATCAATGGTGCCATCCCATGGTACCGTAATCCACCTGTTAAAAAAACAATAGATAAAACTACAAATTAGCAGAAAGGAAAACAAAGAACAAGAATTCAAGAAGCCTTCAGGATATTAAGATTTATTTATTACCGGAATGAATAGGATCAGGAATGAAGTCATGCCCTAAAGTATGCATCTTCATCAAAGGAGTCAATCCAGCTGTATCGCCAAAATCATAAGCGTAAACTCCTTTGGTCAAGGAAGGACAAGCCGAGGGCTCAACAGCTCTTATAACAGGGTTGATATTGCCTTTGAGTTTCTCCCGGATATAAGGAAAACTCAAACCAGCAAAGTTTGATCCTCCACCAGTACATCCTATGATCACATCAGGCGTTTCCCCAAAAGCTTCCATCTGCTTTATGCATTCTTCTCCAATAATCGTCTGGTGTAACAACACATGGTTCAATACACTCCCTAAACAATATTTTGTATCCTCGTTTCTTGCTGCCACTTCAACAGCTTCTGATATTGCAATGCCTAAACTTCCCGGGCTTGATGGATCGACCTGAAGGATTCTTCTACCTGCTTCAGTGAGATCTGATGGTGATGGATGAACCTTTGCCCCCCAAGTTTGCATCATTAGCCTACGATATGGCTTTTGATGGTATGAATTGGCCACTTGCCACACCTAATAGCGTAAAAGAAACAAGCACTTAACAAGAAGAACCAAATTTTCAAGATGATCACAGCAAGAATCAAATCATTTTCTTACTTCACAATTAAGTCCAAATAGACTAGAAGCAAAGGCTAAAGAACTGCCCCACTGGCCAGCACCGGTTTCCGTTACAAGGTTCTTGACACCTTCTTTGGCATTGTAATAAGCTTGTGGAACTGCTGAGTTTGGTTTGTGTGAACCAGCTGGGCTACCACCTTCATACTTGAAGTAAATCCTTGCAGGTGTCTGAAGAAGCTTCTCCAATCTCTTTGCTCTAAAATCAAAGCAAGAAACGTCATCTGAACAGATAGACCCAGATTTTCTTATTATAAAAAAAAAAGAGGAACAAATCCTCTGTATTTATTTTCATCCTTAAGACTATTCTAATTTATTCATTTATCACATTCAAGTACAATCATAAACAAAAGAAGAAGAAAAAGGGATCAAGAACCTGATTAGAGGAGTTGGACGCCAAAGCTTATAGATTTCAAGAACTTCCTCAGGGATATCGATAAACCTCTCTAATGTTGCTTCTTGTTTAATTATCTCGTTAGGGAAAAGATGAGCTAAATCCTCTGGTTTGAGTGGTTCGAAAGTCTTGGGATGCAACGGTGGAGGAGGCTTAACAGAGAGATCAGCAACAATGTTGTACCATTGACTTGGAATCTCAACAGATGAGCTATGGTTAGATCTCAAAGCTGCGTTTGCTCTTAAGCTAAATCTATTTGAAACTCTTGTTGTGTGTCTTGACTTTCTTTTCAGAGTTGAGTCATCACCTAGTCAAATAAATATCGATCTCCATTTATTAGAAGATGAACTTTGAAGTTTGAGCTTCAACAGCAATAAAGCCCATAAAAACAACAGGAAGTCATTTTGACCAACGAGTTCATATTAAAACTACAATTACCTGTAAAGAAAAGTTTAGCTGAAGCTGACTTGGTGAATGGGTTTGGAGGCAGAAGCAATTGAGAAGCCATTTCTTGCAACTCTTTATCAGTTTCAAGAGATTAGAATATCTTGAGCTTTGAAGACTATGAGAGTGAGAAAATCTAATAAAACGGTGGACCATTTAAATAATAAAGACGACTTCCTGGCACCCAACGACATCTCAGTATTTGAATACTAATTTGTTTTGTCTTCTTTTTTCTTTTACAGTTTTCTTTATTATGGTTTTGTTTTGACATGACTAAATGAATTTTGGAAAAGGCAATTTTTTTTATTCCACTATTGATCAAAATTAATATTATTAAAGAAGAACACTTTTAAAAATTTCCCTTAACTTTCTAAAAAATAAAATTACGTTTTTAAATATATTTAATATATATCTAACATCTAAAATTAAATTAAATTTTCTATGATTTATCGTGGAAAATTTTAATATTTTAAATTATATATATGCGTTGACATAACTATTTTAAAATTATTACTTAATTTTAATTTTTAAATTGAAACAAAAAACACAAATATTATACTTTCTAAACTAAAATTTTAATATTTAAACAAACTGCTTACAATTATTCGTAATATAAAAACATTATTTAAATAACAGAAATAATTATTTTCTAGATCTTTGTGTCATAAACTTTCAAAAGCTTTTACATGATTACAGATTTAAGTAAATCATAATTATGTTATTTAAATAAATATTAAAATTTTAAAATATAGTTGTCCTTTCAAAATCAACAAGCAATTGATGAGTAAACAATTTTACTATTAGCAGGCTATTACATAGAATGCACAAAGTATTTATCAAGTAAAATAGGGGTCATTTACGATTATGAATTAACAGATGGATTAATAATTTTTTCAACCAAAAAACAACTACGTGTATTGAAAACACAAATTAAAATTTTTTATTTTGTGTATAATGAACCTGAACTCTATACACTATTAGTTACTACTAAAAAATTTAATTTTTTATGTCATCAAATTAAATATACATATTCATAGACCTTGTAAACCAAAACGGAAGCTTTGAATCCAAGTGAACGACAAAAGACGTTTGTTGCTTCGCACTCTGTGCCAAATTATCCGCCTTTATATTTTGTGTTCTTGAAATATTGATATTTCTGAGCCGTAGAAACTCTTCTTCAGTATTATGACGTCTTCTAGATAAGGTGAAAATGTTGGCCATTTTGTTGGTTCCGAAACCATTTTATCAATTAAAAACAATCCGATGCAAAAATGACTTGAGACTGACGTAGATTTTTCATACTTTTCATTGCCCAAATGAGGGATTCAATCTCCGCATGTAGTGGTGATAACGCACTCCTTATATTTCGTGCTCTCATTAAGGGGGCAAAACTTCCTAGAGTGTTGTACCACCCCTGTCCAGAGTAATTCTCACCCTCCTTCCAAGAATCAACTATGAAACACCACCTGCCCTGGATATCCAGCAGTTCCAGACTTGTTGAATCTACCCTTTGATTGACCGTTGTTGTGGTTGAGGCATGCGCTTCGGCCCACAAGGAAGATTGAATCTCTATTATCCTCAATGTGTCTCTTGGATCTAAACAATTTAAGTTTAAAAACTCTCTTTTTACTCTTTGCGTATCTTTCAAAGAGAATATATCTTTTTGTTTATTGATTATATTTTTTTGGTGTCAATTTTGGTGAATCCATATCATTTATTGTTAGTCAATTTTTAGTTTGATTTACCCAGATTTAGTTGATTATCTCATCTTTTGCTAGTCCCTATATTATCCTATATTGGTTTAGTTTTTTTCTGATCAAACCATAAATATATATGTAAGAACCTCAAACTCCAAGAAGGGAGGAAGTATTACACCTGGATATATTAGATATAGCTCTGCCACATAAATAGGTAAACAAAAATCAATATAAGATGATTTACATTATTGAGAGACATGAAAGATCTAATGTTTGATATCAGACTTTGAACTTCATTCTTTCCTTGTCTTTTCAAACCGAAATGGTTGAGTCGCACCTGAGATTGTGAGACATAGTACTACATCCACTTAGAGCTTCTTGAATTATCATGTTCTTCCAAAACAGTCTTCAAACCGAAGTCTTCAGCTATCAGGGCAACGGTGTTAAACAGCTAATGAGATAACCATTTAGCAAGGGAAATTCATCGTCATGGTGAGCAGTCATCCCATAGAAAATAAGACTACAATCTTAAAAAAAGCAAAGAAGAACTTTCTTCCCTGCAACAAAAGATTTCCCAACAAAAAGGGAATCTGATATAACATAATTTTCCATTAAAGAGTACAAGTAGCAATGATAAGTTAACTATCCACAAGACAAGCCATGAAGGAAAACATTGATAAGTATCAATTCAACAGAGATTAACTGAAGCTCAAAAATTGACCAAACGGTTTTAGCTAAATTTTACCAGCCTTAGATTTCCAGACCCGAAAATCCTAAGAAACTGAAGAATATAGCTCAAAGAGACAAAGAAACCAGATACAAATCTAGTAACCTCGAAAGAGGAACTGCATACTGCAGTAAGAAATCATACACAAGAAAAAGAGATGCCACCAAAGGGCACAAAAGAAACTGAAGCAACCATCGAGTAGGAAGGTAAAAGAACTCTCTCCCCTTTGGAGAAGGATGAAAGCTTTAAAAAAGAGACTCAAAAAATGAACTTTACTGAATATATTCAACTTAAAATTTACATCACTACGTACAATGGTGTGTTGAAATAACAATTTTAACAGTTGACTAGATGCAATGGTTCGTTTAATTATGAGTTTAAAATGAGTTGGCACTCAATAGGTTAGAAAATTTAAACCAGTTGAATCTGGGTGAGAAGGAACAAGATTGTCAACATGGCATGATCTCATTGGCCGAAGAAAAAATGGCGTTGATGACTTTTTTTTGTTGTGCTAAGTTTTTTTCTCTTTTGCATTATTTTTCAATTATTATATATTAAATTATTTATTTAAAAATATATATTAAAAATTATTATTTTTCATACTCTGTTAATGTTAATAGAGACTTGTTTAATTTGATTTGGAAACATAAAAAAAAAACATCTTTAGCCTCTCATAAACCCTCGTTTATATATTTTCATATCTTTATTGAAAAATAGAACCCAACAAAAACCCTTCTAATAATACCCAAAACTCTTCAAACTACCCTTTCAACTATCCAAATCCCAACAATTATCAATCTCAAAATCAATCTTCCAACCAACCCTAAAACATATCAAATTATGGTTTTCCCTCAAGTTTCTTCATGTCGTATGCTATTCCAAACTATCATCTATTACGGTTCGGCGATGTCATATTTATCTCAACCACCTGCTTATTCTTCTACTCCGACGGGTAATGAAAATACTCTTAATGTTGAAGCAACTGAACTTCCCAAATTTTCTACACAAATGAATCATGGAGGTATATATGGTGTTAATGAAGCCACTCCCGGTGATGACAATTCAACCCCTGCTACCCAAAAAAATGTCAAATGGACCCCAATTTACAAGTCGAGGGACGTGCAACGTACAACAACGCTCTCAGGACGGAGAACCCAACGGAGATGATGAGACCGTAGTCCATAAATTTGGTGCTACAAAGTGCGTGGATCAAATACGAAACAAAAAAAAGATTATTGGCAGAAACCAGAAGAGCGAATCATTTTGGGGTAAAATTGATGAGTATGATAATGAGCATTTCTCATTTGATCCGTCGCCTGGTGGAGTTTCGTGCAAGAATCATTACAACTACATAAACCAAAAATTGGAAAATGAATTGATGCTTACGATAACGCTAAGTATATGCAACAAAGTGGGTGGTCAGAGCAAAATGTATTGGCGAAAGTGCAAGAAATCTATTCAGGTGGTGGTACCAAAAATTTCAATTTAATGAAAGAATGGATTGTTGTCCATGATCAACCACGTTATGGTTCTCATGTAGGAGGGAATAGTAGTGGCTCTGGAAGTAGTGGATCTAAGAGAGCCCACGAGGTTAATGCTAGTGACTCTAACTCTATAGGATCCACTGCTCGTACAATGGGGAGGGATGCAACAAAGAAAAAAAGAAAAGTAAGGTGTAGCTTGGAAAGTGGTCAATGAAGATTTTAATGAATTCAAACAAATCAAGGCTCAAGAGTTCAAACGCTTAGAAATATTAGCCATGTTGTAAGAGAAGGCAAATCAAATGCGAAAGAAGACAATCCAAAGGCAAGAGGAGGCAAGAAAAAAAAGCAAGAGGTGACAAATCTATTGATGAAATAAAAAACTTAGGCTAAGAAGATGAAGATGTGGTGGAATCTAAGTGAAAAGGAACATCTTAATGACCAGAGCAAAGAGATGTTCCAAAAGTTGAGGCACAAATTACTTGAAAATTAATTGTAGTCACAAGTGGTTGTCTGCATCATACCATTCCATGTTTGTCTTTATCATTTCATTCAATGCTTTCATAATGCTTGTTTGTCACTTTCTCATTTAATAATATTATTGTCAGTTGATGTTTTAATATTATATTGTCATGTTCTGCTTTAATAATATAAAATATTATCTTCCAACCCCTCAACATGATGTAATAATGTTGTCAAGGGTCTGTGACTTAATCTTCATTGTGATCTATAACTTTTATTCAATTTTATCCGTGAATTTATGTTTTAGTGATAAAATTTTATCTTGCAACCACTCAACATGATTTAATAATGTTGTCAAGTGCATGTGACCTTTTCATCAATGATATCAGTCAATTTTGACTTTAAATTGCGGAATCTTATCTTCCAACCACTCAACGTGATTTAATATTGTTGTCAAGTGCCCGTGAATTTTTGTTCAATGTAAGAATCTTATCCTCAAATCACTTTATCCATCGGTTTATTCTCTTATAATTATCGACTCATTCTTTCATTGATGTACCAATATCATAATGGATCCATCATAAATTTGTTTTGATGGTTCCATCATAAATTCTTTTTGATGGATCCATCATAAATTCCTTTTGATGGATCCATCAGAACTTCTTTATGTTATCGAAGCTTACAAAAAAGCTTACAAAAAAACAGTTTGAAATTGAAGAAAGGTATATCCTCAACCAGTATAGGGAGCAACGAAAGAAAATAGATGAAGATAATCCATCTTTTAGCAAAAGAAGATACCACAAGATAGATCATGTAGTAGCAAATCAAAGATTGATTGACGACTACTTTTCCAATCAACCTACATATGACGATGCAATGTTTCGTCGGCGATTTTGGATGCGAAAACATGTTTTCCTCCGAATCATTGGGGACCTATCAAGCAGTGACGATTCCTTCACTCAACAATTGACGCAGCTAATAAAGAAGGTATATCTCCATTAGCTAAATGTACCACAACCATGCTGGTGTTAGCATATGGTATGGCGGCTGACACGGTTGATGAACATCAAATTGAAGGTACAACAGCTTTGGAGTGCTACCGTAGGTTATGTAAGAGAATCATACAATTGTATGAGCAAGTGTATCTCATAGCTCCAACTGAATATGACCTGCAAAACAATTTGCATGTTAGTGAAATGCGAGGGTTCTAGAGGATGATTGAGAGTATTGATTGCATGCACTGGAATGGAAAAAATGTCCAAAAGTGTGGGAAAGATAATATAGTCGGGGAGATAAGGGAACTACCACTGTTATTCTTGAAGCGGTCGCATCCCATGATCTATGGAGCTGGCATGTTTTTGGATGTCCAGGCACATTGAACGATATAATCGTTCTAGATCGTTCACCAGTGTTCAATGCTGTTGAAAAAGTAAATACTCTAAGAGTGAACTTCTTCGTGAACCAACGACCTTACAATATGGCGTACTATCGAGTTGACAGTATCTATCATTCTTATCCTACTTTCGTCAAATCGAGTAGACTTCCTGAAAATGAACCGAAAAAGTTATTGGTATAAGTTCAGGAGGGATGTTGGAAGGACATTGAACATTCATTCAGAGTGCTGCAGGCTCAATTTAAAATCATTCGCGAACCAGCTCGCTTATAGGACATTTCCGATTTGGATATCATAACGAGGTCATGTATCTTATTGCATAATATGATTGTTGAGGATAAACGAGATACATATGCTCAACACTGGACCAACTATCATCAATCTGAGGCGAGTTGGTCTAATGCACCGCAAGCATTCTCGACCGAACTGCTACCTGCATTGGCAAATCACGTGCAAGCTAGATATGAGTTGCATGATTCAAATGTGCATCATGAATTGCAAGCATATCTTGTCAAACACATATAGGAAAAAAATCAGAATGTTCTGTGGTTAGAAGATTTCTAAGTTTGTGATTTGAGTTTATTGTACTAATTATGCTATGTGTGTTTTATTATTTGTGATGTGTGCTTATTAATGTATTTTATTACATTTTAAGTTTTCGTAATTTTTTAATAATGTCTCTCTATATTTCTTATCTTTAATAATTGATTTTTATTACTAATATATAATAAAACAGAAAAGTTATTTAATCATTTATTTGGCTCTTAAATATTATAATATGTAATCATAAAAACAAAAACATAGAAAACAAATAAATATACGAAAAATAAAAATAGTTGGGTAAGGTGTTGAATTTTATTAAACAAACCATTGTAGAGTACTAAAAATAAGTGGGTGTTGAATTATTAAGTGGACGAGCGAGAAAATGATATGGAATAAAGAGAAGATGATGTGAAGGGTGTTGTGTGTTGAAACCACTGTACATAGTCTTATAGACAATGAGCTCGGTAAGGATAAGGCTGCACGTCAGCAAGGAATCCATCTTTTGTCGATTACCTAACCCTTAATCTCTTAGTCGGTGAAGAAAACCTTTTTCGTATTCTTCTTCCATCCTTTGTCTCCTTGTTTCCTGTTGATTTTTTTTGGAGAAAAACTTGGTCACGATGGAATCAATGTCTAGAAATCACCGCGGACAAGTTTCCTCTCTCCAAAGTAAAGACGTAAGCAAGAACTAAAACCTCTTAAGATTCGAAGAATCGAAGAAACAAAATCTAGCTCGATGTCTTGTAAAACAACCTCTAGAAAAAAAGACGATAATAAGAAACTGACGTGTTCAGACGTCTCAAAAGGCAACCACATCGCCTCCAAGTCTTACTGCCCATGGGCGACGAGACATGCACCACCTCTCGTCTCCCATGGGTAACGAGACACATACCACTCCTCGTCGCCCACGGGTAACGAGACACATACCACTCCTCGTCGCCCACAGGTGTCGAGACCGTCATCAAATCTCGTTGCCCATGCGCGACAAGACACACATCAAGTCTCGTCCCCCATGGGTGATGAGAAACATACCAAGTCTCGTTGCCCATGAGCAAAGATACTGTCTCCTCTTTTTCTTCCTCTCCTTCAAGTCTTGATCAAACTGATCCTTAGTTCGTTTCGATCAGAGTTTTCGTTGAAGTTTTGCGATAAAAACAGCAAAGACTTATTTTCTCGTATTGTTATCTTTAATATACGATCGGTTTTACCATTTTGCAGAACAAATAGGCAATTTCTCCGAAAGAAATTGTAAAAAGGATAAATCGAAAGACAGCCCGAAAAGGTCGAAAATGCCACAAAACCCCACTTATGATTTTAGATGAGAATGAGCCCAAACTTCAATGATGGTTTACTTGATTTCAGAAAAAGATAAATGGAAAAAAGATAAATGTCAAGTTTCCAAGTTAATCATGAAAGATCAAGAGGATAAGGAATATTTCCGCGAAGAGATAGACTCAAATTTCAGGCGTTACCTTTCGTAAAAAAAGGGAGAGAGTAGGTATG
>CAJHQP010005056.1:0-49314 GCA_905132765.1 Moricandia arvensis | reverse complement strand
TCAGTGCTTCTTGTGCCTAAGAAAGATGGTAGCTGGCGCATGTGTGTTGATTGTAGAGCAATCAATAACATAACAGTGAAGTATCGCCATCCTATTCCTAGATTAGATGATATGCTTGATGAATTGCATGGTTCTAGCATCTTTTCTAAGATAGATTTAAAAAGTGGATACCATCAAATTAGAATGAAAGAGGGTGATGAATGGAAAACTGCATTCAAAACTAAACATGGTCTATATGAGTGGTTAGTCATGCCATTCGGGCTAACAAATGCACCTAGTACATTCATGAGATTGATGAACCATGTCCTTAGGTCTTTAATAGGTAATTTTGTTGTGGTTTATTTTGATGATATCCTAGTCTATAGCAAAAGCTTTGAGGATCATTTAGGTCATCTTAGGGCTGTTCTTGATGTTTTGATACATGAGAAGCTTTATGCTAACCTTAAGAAGTGTACCTTCTGCATGGATAACTTGGTTTTTCTAGGATTTGTGGTAAGTGCAGATGGGGTTAAGGTGGACGAGAAGAAGATTAATGCCATCAAAGACTGGCCAAGTCCAACCACAGTAGGAGAAGTAAGGAGCTTCCATGGACTTGCCGGATTCTATAGACGCTTTGTGAAGGATTTTAGCACCATAGCAGCCCCTCTGACTGAAGTTGTCAAGAAATATGTTGGATTCAAATGGGGAGAAGCACAAGAAACTGCCTTCCAAACACTTAAAGAGAAGCTTACTCATTCTCCTCTCCTTATACTTCTTGATTTCTCTAAAACATTTGAAATTGAATGTGATGCTCAGAGATTGGTATTGGTGATGTATTGATGCAGGATAGGAAACCTATAGCATACTTCAGTGAAAAACTTGGAGGCGCAACCCTCAATTATGCTACCTATGATAAGGAGTTGTATGCATTAGTCAGAGCTTTACAAACATGGCAACATTACCTATGGCCCAGAGAGTTTGTGATCCACACGGATCATGAGTCCCTCAAGTATCTAAAAGGACAAAGCAAGCTCAGCAAGAGACACGCAAGGTCGGTGGAGTTTATTGAGACTTTCCCTTATGTCATCAAGTATAAACAAGGTAAAGAAAACATAGTTTCTGATGCACTATCACGAAGGTATGTACTCTTGAACACTCTTGATGCCAAGCTATTAGGATTTGAACAACTCAAAGGTATGTATGAAACTGACAAAGATTTTGGGGATGCATACAAGTCATGTGAAAAATTTGCTGCTGGGCATTACTTTAGACAGGATGGATTCTTGTTCTATGACAATCGTTTGTGTGTACCTAACTGCTCTTTGAGAGATTTGTTTGTCAGGGAATCCCATGGAGGAAGCCTCATGGGGCATTTTGGAATTGCCAAGACTCTTAAGGTCTTGCAGGATCACTTGTTTTGGCCACACATGAAGAGAGATGTTGAACGAATCTGTGGAAGATGTGCAACGTGCAAACAAGCTAAATCTAAGGTCCAATCTCATGGTTTGTACACTCTGTTACCCATTCCTTATCATCCATGGAATGATATATCTATGGACTTCATTGTAGGACTGCCTAGAACTATAGTGTCAGATAGATATGCTAAATTTCTAAGTTATTTCTGGAAGACCCTTTGATGTAAGCTAGGCACTAAGTTGTTGTTTTCTACTACTTGTCATCCACAAACTGATGGACAAACTGAGGTAGTTAATAGGACACTAGGAACTCTCTTACGTGCATTCATCAAAAAGAACTTGAAATCATGGGAAGATTATTTGCCTCATTGTGAATTTGCATATAATCATGCTATGCATTCTGCTTCTAAGTACTCACCATTTGAAATTGTTTATGGGTTCAATCCCACCTCTCCTTTGGATCTAATGCCTTTACCTGAGTGTGACAGAGTTAGTATGGATGGCAAGAAGAAGGCTGAGATGGTACAACAGATTCATGAGCAAGCTAGAAGCAACATTGAAGATAAAACAAAGCAGTATGTCAAACATGCCAACAAAGGAAAACGTGAGAAGGTGTTTGAAGTTGGTGACCAAGTGTGGGTGCATCTAAGGAAAGAAAGATTTCCAAATGAAAGGAAATCTAAACAGATGCCGCAGGTCGATGGACTTTTTGAGGTCATAAAGAAGATAAGAAACAATGCCTACAAGTTGGACCTCCAAGGTAAGTATGATGTGAGTAATAGCTTCAACGTTACTGACTTGATCCCTTTTGTTGCAGATGAGCCAGATTTGAGGACAAATCCTTTTCAAGATGGAGGGGATGATGTGATCATGGACCAGCCAACTAATGGAGATGATGAGATGAGGAACAAACCAGTTGATGAAGATGCCTTGTCCATTCCAGAAGGGCCTATGACTCGTTCCAGATCAAAGAAGCTCGAGGAAGCTATTGGAGGATTACGTAAGATGTCATTCATACAAGAAGATTGTCTTGGCCGAAGCTTGATCAACCAAGACACACTCACCACCATTCAAGCTACTCTTTTATCAAGCTGATCATCAACTAGGCAAAGAACCTAAGTGTGCTCTTTTTCCCTACCTTTGGTTTTGTCCCAATGGGTTTTCTAAAGTTAGGTTTTTAACGAGGCCTTAGTTTTGCTTCACAAATCACCTAGTTAATGTATCTTAGTATATGCATGATATATATGCATATTAGGACCGACCACATTTCTATCTTAGGATAAGTTTTAGACTATGGTTTTTATTTCATTATGTTCTCGAAACCTAAAGGAGCATGTTCCTCGGTTTCTATTTAAACTCTTGCAAACCTCATTCTAAGGCACGCAGTCTTTTATTCTAAACCTTTTGTATTCTCTCTTCTCTCTGATATTTGTCGAGTGTAAGAGCTTGCTGGTGAGTCATATCCGGCGACTAAGGGTTCTAGTTTGGTGTGTCATATCCGATCTAGTGCCTAGGAGTATCAAGGAGATCATCCACCTCTTTGTGTCACCAATCGATCCACAAACCTTGGTAAACTTGAGTCTTTTGATTCGTTTACGCAAGGATTTATCCTAAATAATCCAGAGAAGCATCATAGGAACGTGTTATTCGGAGTCTGGCCATAAGCCAAAATAATATAGATATATGTATAGATGGAGCTACACGAAGAATGGGATGTACAAGTTTATTGGGTAACAAGAAACATTCTTTACCAAGAGTAGGAAGTTACGGTTGCAGAAACGAGTATCACTATGTTAAAATGACATGCCTGAATATTAAATGCACCACCAAAGATCCGTCATTTTATATGTCAGCTGGTGTCTGGTTATGTAGCGGTTACAGGGAACTTAACACGACGTCATATACGTTGTGACAATCATTGTTCAAGATATGGAAAATCCGATGAATTAATCAATGCATGCCCACCTCTTTGCAAACATGGGCTCTAGCCTCAACACCAACATTTCTGGGTACTTTCCAAACAATGAGCGTCTATGCCAACTTCGATTATTTTTTCTAAAGAAAAAATGAAATTGAAGGTCAAGAGTTAGGTAAACACCCCTATTTTTGAATTATTCGGTATCTATGGCAAGCTTGTAATTAAATATGAAGTAGACCAGTGTTTTGAAATGGCTTAAATAAACAATGATTTTGAGAGATTAAAATAAAACATTAATTATTTAAAAAATGGAAAAGTATAATGACTGAAGTGTAGAGAAAGAAGGGGACAAAGACAGTAGATTAGTACATCATAACCTAAAACTTTACCATCAAATTTGGGGGAAAAAAAGTCAATTCCATCATTAACTTGTCGCTTCTTGTGTATTCATCCACGAACGTTTGCATCACGCTTAAATACCATAAACTGGATAATATTTTAATATTTAAACATAGACTATTGAAATGTGATCAATTCCCTCAAAACCAAAATCAATTTGTATTTATTAAAGTTTGGGTGATGATGTGACTGACACATGGCAAATTAGATCGGTTCAGTTTAATAGCTGGCCAATTAACTTTTCTTTTTCAAATCGACTATAGATCAAACGGAGTCGTTTTGGTATATTATGAAATTAAACAAACCAAGTTCCAAAGGAAAGTCAAACTCGGCCCTGAAAATATATATTAATGTAATGGTCAACAACTCGACTTCTTGATTTTATTAACAATGACAAACATTTATACTATTATCTGCGAAATGATATTTATCCTCCGAGCTCCCACGTTAAAAATTAGTATAATTAATGTTATTTATACCCTCAATAAATAATTACGTTAATCACCATTTAAGAAAAATTAAATTAGCCAATAAAGAATACAAAAACGTTTTTTTGGGAAAAAATATAATTATTGTATATCCCAATGCTTCCATTGATATGAATGTAAATAATTAGATGTTTATTTTAAACTTTTGATATCATAATATCATAGTATTTAAATTAATGATGCATATATTAATAAGTATATGTAAGAAGATTATGTTTAAATGCGAAGGTGAAACACCTAATAATAATATATATAATAAAACAGTTGTATTTCTAGATACGTCTCTTCATATTTCCAAGTTGTTGCATTTTCATTAACTTTATTAATCTCTGCAAAACTTCTTACAGATTTTACTGTCACTCAAAAACCAAAAGGTAAGATCTTTCCTAGTCGTAGGATTATTGAGAGATTACAGAGTGGATAGATGTATTCGTTGTTGGAGGTTTTTTGATGATTGAAAGTTTGAAAGTTTTGGTGCTATTTAATGGTAGAGTTGTACGAAGTACTTGGGCTTGCGCAAGACAAACCACAAAGCTTCCATTTGTGTAGTTTCGGATAGGTTCTCCAAGACGACTCATCTCATTCCATGTGATATGACTAATGATGCAACAAAAATAGCCGACATATTCTATAAAGAAGTGGTACGTCTACATGGTATACACGAACCATTCTTTCAGATCATGACTCCAAGTTCCTAACTGTTGTGGGAACATATCTGAGTTTGCTTGATCAGGACGATGGAGGTTCCTGATCCGAAAGAGATGGGCGATAGGCGAGCGATCAATAGATTATTTTGAACTATTTGTAACCTGAAACAAACAAAGGGAAAATATGAGACTTAGATGCAATAATGAATGAGTATGAATATGATAGAATGGAGATGGAATGATCAGATGATATGCGATGAGGGTGCTGAATAGCTGAATGATAGAAAGATATATATGGATCGATGTTGATGTATGTGCGTCTCTCTCAACAAGGATCAGTGAATGGAATGATGAACCAGGATGGATCGGATCTTTATGGATGTATCTCACTCTCAAGAATGAACGATGGATGTATTTTGATCTAAGGTTGCCATAAGTTCTATTGATTTGAACTTGATAAGAGAAAGGTTGCTCTCAAGGATGCTTCTCACACACGTTGAAATACTTAGGGTTTTGCTTAGGGGAAAATTGACTCATATATTAATTCTAAGGAAAAAATACACATCCACTTATAAAGGGTTATAGCACCCGATGTGGTTTGCCCTTCTAAGGAAACAAAAGCTAAAAAAACAACAATGACTCTACTTGGAATCTAAGTCAAAGGTTAAACAAAGGCCTTAATTATTGGAATTGAAAATGGCTAGACAAATGCCTTATTGTTTGTGTATAAAAGGGAAACAAACAAACCAAATACTATAAAATCGATTAGAAAACATAATAAATGAATTTCAAACTGTTTCCTTACCTAATCAAAAGGCACCCCCGTTTTAGGTATGTTGAACCTTGGTTTGAATGGACGAACCTGGACAGTTGGATGAAACGACTTGGATGAAAAATATGGTAAGCGCGGTTTGATTATGATTGATGGTTGAGAAGAGGATTGGACGAGATTGATCTTCAATCTTGATTAGATCGGTTTATCCTTGATTCTTCAGTCAGCTGGTTGAGTCTTGATCTTTAATCTTGTGATCAGTCCATGAAAACTTGACCCAAGACTGATCAGTCCAAGAAAACTCAAGCCAAATGTACTGATCTGTCCATGCGTACAGCCTGGAATGATCCATCAGTCCATGAAAACTCGACCCACGACTAATCAGTCCATGAAAACTCAACCCAAAACTGATCAGTCCATGAAAACTTGAGAAAAATGTACTGATCAGTACATTTCTACTGCCTGGAATGATCCATCAGTCCATAAAAACTCGACCTAAGACTGATCAGTCCATGAAAAGTCGACCCAAGACTGATCAGTCCATGAAAACTCGACCAAAGATCGATCAGTCCATAAAAACTGGAGCCAAATGTACTGATCAGTCCATGTGTACTGCCTGGAATGATCCATCAATCCATAAAAACTCGACCCAAGGCTCATATGTCCATGAAAACTCGATCCAAGACTGATCAGTCCATGAGAACTCGAGCCAATGTACTGATCAGTCCATGCGTACTGCCTGCAATGATCCATCAGTCCATGAAAACCCAACCTAGGACTGATCAGTCCATGAAAACTCGAGCCAAATGTACTGATCAGTACATGTGTACTGCCTAGAATGATCCATATGTCCATGAAAACTCGACCCAAGACTAATCAGTCCATGATCCTGACCGGGTTCTTGGACCTTTGTGCACCAAGGAAACCTCCGTATGGGTGACCACACAACATTAACCCATTTCTGGAGAACACTTTGGAAGAAGCTTGGAACTAAGCTGCTATTCTCGACCACTTGCCACCCTTAAACCGATCTTCAGATTGAGGGAGTAAACAATACTCTCTCTGAGTTGTTCATAGTTACGGAAGAACTTGAAAATTAGTTAACTTGTTTGCCATTTATTGAATTTTCTTACAATTATGCAAAGAATTCGATCATTAACCATTCTCCTTTTGAATTTGGGGGGTTTTGCAAAAATGACTCAAAACTTGAAGTCAAACACAAAATTAACTCTTCTTTTTTTGGAATTTTGACTTGCCCTATTCACTCCATAAGTTTCTATTATTCACAAAAATACCAGTGGAAGACTCACTAGAAGACTTTAATTAAGTCTTCGAATATTGTGTTTTACTCTATCATCCCCTTCTTCATCAATTATTCACGAAAAAAATGTCGTTGTCATCAGTTCACTCAACAACCATGAAAAAACAATACAAATCTCTTAATGCATCAAAAAAGTGATTTTCACTCATTCTATCTCATATCTTATCCACAATTTTTCAATTTCTCTCTATATTCATCCAAAAAAACTAAGGTTGTTGATTCTAAAGTTTTTAAAGTTCATATAGCCATTCAAGCTCATGATTCATGGCCATTAACGATTGAGTAGCTGCCTTGGTGAAAATCTGTTGCTTGGAAAACTAAGCAAATTTTCTCACTGGTTTAAGTTATGAATCAAATAGTTTACCCAGATTTGTTTGCGAGAAGACTTACATATAAGTCTTCTCAACAGAGAAGACTTACGCATAAGTCTTCTGGATATAGAAGACTTTCACTGAAGTCTTCCTGTTCGAAGCATAGGTTAGTTTTGCCATTGATTTGTGTGTGTTGTTTAGGAAGACTTTCGTGGAAGTTTTCCAACATTTTTTTGTTGACAAAAAAAGTTTAGGAAGTCTTCCTAGATAAATATGTTAGTTTTGCAATTAACCGATCTGTGTTAGAAATTTGAATTTCTCGTGAAGACTTATAGGTATGTCTTCCAAAGGAAGACTTCTGTGGAAGTCTTCCGAACTTATAAATTAAGTCTGCTTACTGTCCGTGGAATTCTTCGTAAGTTACTTTTGCAATTGAAAATTTAAAGAAGACATAAGGTAATGATTCTGGTCAAACATAAGGTAATGAAAGAAGACTTTCAGGGAAGTCTTCCAGCCGAAGACTTCCCTGAAAGTCGTCCACGGACTGTAAGCAGACCTAATTTAATAGTTCGGATGACTTCCAAGGAAGTCTTCCTTTAGAAGACATACCGGTAAGTCTTCACGAGAAATTTAAATTTCTAACACAGTTCGGTCAATTGGAAAACTAACCTGTTTATCTTGGAAAACTTCCACGGAAGCCTTCCTAATTTTTTTATCCATAAAGAAATGTTGGAAGACTTCCATGCAAGTCTTCCTTTGTAAATTTTCAATTGCAAAAATGACTGGAATGGAAGACTTCCAGGGAAGTCTTCTGAAAAAACTTTCACGAAATTCTTCGACGACAATGTATAATAAACCATCATTTTCTTCAAATTTAAAATGTATTTTCAAACTTTTATTGCTAATTCATGTGTTTTAGACAATATTTGGGATACTGAATGAAATTCATAACTTTATTGGTGATAATATAGAGGTTATCAAATATGTTTGATAATGTTTCTAGCTAATGATGGAAGACTTCCAGGGAAGTCTTCGGGGTTAATTTTTTTGACCTTGATGTCTATGTTTGCTAACGTTCTCTAATTTTATTTTTTCCGATGATGCGTAAGTTGGCTGTAGTCTACGGAGAATGGTTGGTGAAAGATGACTGTTGGGATTTTGTGGTTGATAATGCTAAGGGTGCGAGAATTACCTTTTTGAGTAAAGATTCTACACATGTCGAGCTTGTCGAAATGGCTCAAGAGGATTATAACCTGGACATGAACACAGAGGTTGTTGAGCTAACCTACTCATTACCAGACATTCCTCCTATTCATGTTACTAGTGATCGATAAGTTCGGAACTTGATCGAGATTACTAAAACGCATGATGTACGTCTTTGTGTATCAAGTCGAAGGAAGATGAGAAAAGTTATTGATGGAAAAAAAGAATTTGGAGATGGTAAATAAGTTTCAGATCAAGGGGAAGAAAATGAGGAAGGTGAAGAAGATGATGAAGGTGAAGAAGATGCTGATAATTTGCCTAAAGATGAAAATGATGATGGGGAGGAGGATGCTGATTTCCCATATGTTGCTGATGCGGTTGATGATGGTGAAGATTACAGTGAGTATGGAAGGGTTAAAGACAAGGATGAGCAAGAAGAAAACGATATGTGTTTTGAGGGTTTGGAAACGACAGATGGTATTGAAAGAGGAAGTCTGAATGTTGAAAATATCTATGTCAACCAGAGTTTTATCAGTAAGGATGCAGAGATGCAGTTGCCAGCGGTGAAGCGTAAGTTTTCCTTCAGATTATACAAGTCAACAAAAATCTACTTGTAGCAAAATGTCGTGTTGATGGGTGCGGGTGGATGGTTAGAGCGATTGTGTGAAATATGGTACAAAAAAGTTTTGGGTGACCAAGTATCGACCAACTAATACATGTTCTGTGGGAGACCGGCTGGCTTGCAGGAAACATTGTACACCGAAGTATGTTGGTAGACTTTTCATAGATCGCGTAGGAATCATCGATGGGCTAAATCTGCAGCATATCAGAGATGAAATGAAGAACATGTTTGGCATGAAGCTTGATTACACCACTTCATACAGAGCATTGTTATATGCACAAGAATTAGTGAGAGGATCAGCAGAAGATGGGTATGAGCGGCTGCCTTCATATTTGGAGCAAATTGCATTAGCAAATCCGAATTATATCACTAGTATAGAACTTGATGCTAAGAATAGATTTAAGTATCTATTTCTATCTTTTGGAGCTTCTATTGCTGGTTTTCAGTATCAGAGAAGGGTGGTCGTGGTGGATGGGACTCACCTAAATGGGAAGTATGGAGGTGTTATGTTAGTTGCAGCTGCACAAGATGGTGATTTTCAGATATTTCCCTTGTCTTTTGGAATCGTAGATGCTGAAAATGATGAATTTTGGGACAGGTTTTTCACAAAGTTGAGAAGTTGTATTTCTGATCAGTATGCCCTGGTGATAGTCTCCGACCAACACAGTTCCATTAAAAAGGCATGTGATAAAGTGTTTCCGTGGGAAAGCCGAGGAATATACTATTATCACCTACAACAGAACATCGTCCAAGAGTATAAGGGAAACCATCTCTTATACTTGGTCAAAGGTGTTGCGTATGCTCATACACTTTACGATTTAACCGGTATATGGACGAGATTCGGAGTGCAAACCCGGACCTTGAAACATATTTGGAGGATGCCGATGTAGCTTTATGGTCACGGATTCATTGTCGGGGAGATAGGTACTCCTTAAAAACAAGCAACATCGTTGAATCTATTAATTCTGCACTCAAAAAAGGAAGACGATTTCCCATTTCATTCCTTTTGGATTTTATACGTGAAAATCTGGGTAGGTGGTATTGGAAAAGGAGAGAAATGCTTTGAGTCTCACAACTCAACATAGTCGGGGAGTTGAATATTTATTGGTGGTTTGCTCAGAGATAGCGGATACGATGTCTGTCCAACAGATTGATGGATGGCGATTATTCGTAAAAGGTGGAAAATGGGACTGCATTGTTCATTTGGAACTAGGAAAGTGTGATTGTGGTCTTTTTACGATCGAGAAAATACCTTGTTCACATGCTATAGCAGCTGGAACACATGCTGGTTTGAATGTCTCTACACTTGTGTGTCTACTCTACTCAAAGGAATATTTATTTGCAGGATACTCACAGAATATATATCCTTGTGCTGGAGAAGTTGAGGCTCGCATATGTCTTCCCCCGGTTGAAAAGTGTGGTCGTGGAAGACAGAAAAAGTCAAGATGGCAATCTTGGTTGGAGCTATCCAGGATGAGAGGACACAAACCCCGGAAGCAACACAGAGTTTATAGATGTTCAAACTGCAAAGAAACTGGTCATACGCGTCCAGGATTGTGAAAACTGATCTTCTTGTTTACTGGAAAGTCTTCGGTAAGTCTTCTATTAGTCTTCCATAAGTCTTCCGTAAGTCTTCGGTTAGTCTTCTGATAGTCTTCTGGAAGACTTACGGAAGACTATGGAAGACTTCTTCTTTGCCATCTCCATAGTCTTCTAAATTCTTATTCTTACATGTCTTCTTGCAATAAGTCTTCCATAGTCTTCTGGAAGTCTTCCATAAGTCTTCATGGTAAAGTCGTACATAGTCTTCTGGAAGTCTTCCGTAAGTCTTCTGAACTTATCTGTCTTGGCTTTGTTATGAACTTAGTCTTCTGGAAGTCTTCTGTAAGTCTTCTGAACTTATATATCTTGGCTTTGTTATGAACTTATCTATCTTGGCTTTGTTTTGAACTTATCTATCTTGGCTTTGTTATGAACTCATCTATATAAATGTTTTGCTAAGTCTTCTGTAAGTTATGTAACAAAGCAAAAATCATTCATTAAACTACCAAACTAGTTTTTACAACAAAAGGCCAGTTTGGTACATGGATAGGTTACAGAAAAAACAATCTTATCCAACCATGTTAATGTAGCCCAAAATAAGTCAAGCATCAAGTTCAAATTACACATCAGATATGTAGTTACACATCAGCTTCCAAGTATGATCCGATTACGGTTTCCTTGCCATTCAATCCAGAGATGTCCTTAACTGCCATCTCTTCAAATATATCACTCGCCATCTTCTCCCTAACAGCCTTCATGTTTTTATCACAAAAGGCAGGAGGAAATGATGACATTCCAAGAGCATGGCATTCAAGGTACTTCAAAGTGAACACACCACAATCACCAGGTCTTGCCTGAGGTACTCCAGCAGTCACTCTCTCATATGAGAATGGCTCAAGTGTGTACTTGAAACGCTCTTCTTCGGGGGAGCACTCAATAAGCAGGTAAGGCATCATTGTGACAAAAGGCTCAATTAGCTCTCGGAGCGGCGCATCTCTAATATGGCTCGGGATGCTGTCCCAGATGACTATGTGTTTGTTGGGGATCGAGATCCACAGAGCAATCCAATGATCGTTCTTGTAGTTCAGGGGCACATATATATCATCCACATATATCCCCCACATCTTGTCAGATTGGCAAAATGGTGGTATTCTACCTGCAAAAAGATCCCACGACCCGCCAGGGAGCATTCTCCTAACCCGTTCACATCGGCCTTAGACTTCTTATAATTGCCGAACCTATTCACCCACATCCTTCCAAACACATGATCAAGAAAACAAATTCTTGAGCTCCTAAAATGCTCTGGATTCTTGTCATACCGCTGCCTTAGTAAATACATATAAGCATCGATATGCTGCATATAAGAACAGAACAAGTTATAAGTCTTCTGAAAATAATTAATAAGGATGGAACACTTATAATTAAGTCTTCTGGAAAGTCTTCCAATGTTTGTGGATCTCAGAAGACTTTCCAAAAGACTTAATTATACGTCTTCTAGAAGATTTAATAAATATGGAAGACTTAATTATAAGTCTTCTGGAAGATTTAATAAATATGGTAGACTAATTATAAGTCTTCTCGAAGTCTTTTCTTATCAAATTTTTCAAAAGACATTGGAAGACTTTCCAGAAGATTAATTTAAGTCTTCTAGAAAGTCTTACATCTTTATTAAATTTTCCAGAAGACAGTAGAAGACTTACACAATCCCTCAGCCATCCTAAGTTCACTCAGAGGTAGTAGCACCAATAACTTCAACAAACCCGTGGTTTGTCCTCTAAACGTGTTTTTTAGTGCATGCAAAAAACAAAAGTTCATCAGCAAGCTTATAGTTTTGTAGACTACTGCAGGATTCTACTTGAAGACTTACGGATCACGTTTCAGCCAATCAAGAAGCGCTTTTGTCTTCTTCTTATCAACGGGTGCAAAAGGGTCATAGCCATGACCAAACTGCTTGTTTGGAATGATCTATTTGGCAGTGCTGTTTCCCTGAAAAGGAGATTGGTGTGAGTGAGGAAGCCTACTTTCTCGATCACTCTTTCCCCGACACACTGCCAGAACAGCCGCCTCCTTTGTCTCCCGTCTTATCTCCGCCACTTTTAAATTTGATGGTGTTGGTTCTTGTTTGTCCAACAAGACAATACCTCGAGACCCAATCTCTTTCTCTTTCAAATCTTCTATGGAAGACCTATATTTCCCCATGTCTCTTTGTCTTCCACTTTCTTGGACGGACTCCGTGCTTGGGCGTGATCTTATGCTTTCGCCCCATTAACACTCTCACTCTGCAATTTCGATATACAAAATCATAAACCAAGGAATCCAAAAACAATTCACATAAACCATGAAAAACAAACACAATTCACATAAACCCTTGTAATCCAAACACAATCCAGAACCAAAAAAAATCCATACAAACAAGAAAGCCCACATGATCTGAGAGTTCTAGCATACAAATGGAACACTCTCACTTCTGTCTATTTTGTCTCTTCACTTTGAATTTGGGAGAGGTTTTGGGTACTAACCCCGAGTTCGGGCCTACGTTTAGGCGGACTTGAAAGAGTGAGTTGGAGATCATTGAATTAAGTCGCTTTTTTGTTGATTCCAACAACCTTCTCCACAACGTCCATCCTATCGCCAAGAACCTTTATCTCCTTCAGGCACTGCCCAAACCCATCGGTCATGACTTTTTCAAGGGCCTTGAGCCTTGTTCGATCTCTACTTTGTTAACCCAACTTCCAGCTGAAGCAGTTGAACAACCATCTGACGAGCCTATATACGAGCTTTCTTAGAAACTCTTCTTCTTTCGCTTTCTTCTTTACCTCCTCCTCTTTCGCTTTCTTCTTTCACAGCAACAAGATACCCAACCTTGGGATTGCTCCATGGGTTAGTACCAGCGTTTGTCCAACAATCCATGGTCCACTTCCAAGTCATATTTGACTCAAATATGACTTTCAAAATGTTGTCAGCCTTCTTATCTTGTACATCATTGTCCCATTGTGGGAACATTTCATCAAAGTGCTTCACAACAAAGTTGTTCACGCGAGTCAGCAGTAAATAAATTAACAAATTTAGATATCTGAGAGAATAATCAAGAGCATACTATGAGAGAATAATTATAATTACCTGACTGCTGATACCATCTTTAAAAAATTTGCGTCCTTTACCACCCTTGTAAGCCAGCAAAGGTGGACTCGGTTTTCCGGGTATGGGCCTTCCCTTCGCAGAAGCTAAGTCTGGCAGAGCGAAGTAGACCCACACCTGTAGAACTTGAATAAACCAAAAAACAGCATAGGTCTTTGTAATATATTTGTTCTTCGAAGAGTCCATCAAACACTTAAACGCCAGCCTTCCCCATGGATAATTCTCAAAATCATTTCAGTCCATCACTAGCCTTGTCGTTCTAGCCCGTGTACCACATGAGAACTTTCTCCCTTCAATGAAGCCAGTGTAGATGGCTAGGTATCCCAGCTGCATACGGTCAACCCTACACCACCCTTGGCATCTCTTACTTGCTGCTATTATTTGTTGAGAACTTGGCCAGCTTCGACATCAACACCCATCTTCTCCCAGAAAACAACCATGTACTCTGTAACCTCATCCTTCAGATTCTCCAGGTTCTTAATGTAATCACAGTTCAGACCAGTGAGGTATTCAAACTCTATCAATGAAAACCTCACCGGTTGTGGACCAACGAAAGACCATAGCTCATACTTCTTCTTGATGTCAAGCTGGTAACAATTCATAAAATGTACCAGCCTTGATGCCCAATCAAAGGAAAGCTCCATGAATTTGATGAACACTCCCAACCTGGACTCCTTGAGCTCCTCCCACTCATCATCATGAAGAGCTTCCTTTATAGCCGCAAACAACTTTTTGTCATCAGTATGATATGCAATGCTCTTCATTGGATGTGGCTCCTCCCCTACGGTAAATACTCTCTTCGGGAGTTCTGGTAAATCCATTTCCAGTCTGCAAAACAACGAAAAACCAACATGTCAAACACAAACTAACCACAAAAGGAGTAATACACTAACTTCATCTACTGGAAGACTTAAGAAGACCTCAGAACACCTCGGATGACCTATTGGAAGACCTACTTAAATTCTTCCTGTAAATCTTCCGTCTTCAAGTAAGTCTTCGAAGACCTACTTAAAGTCTTCCAGTAAGACTTTGGAATAATTAGTGGAAGACTTTACGTAGGTCTTCAAAGACTTACTTGAAGACGGAAGACTTACTGGAAGACTTTAGGTAGGACTTCCGAGGTCTTTCAATAGGTCATCCAAGTTCTTCGGTGGTCTTCCAGTAGGTCTTCCGAGGTCTTCTAGTAGATCTTCCGAGGTTTTCCAGTAGTTCTTCCAAGGTCTTCTAAAGAATCGAAAAGCAAAGAGTAGACAGCAAAAAGGAAGAACTTATTGTTTGAAGCGGCAGAGGCGAAAACCCAAAACACAAAGAGTTTCAGATCTGCAAATAAAACACTCGGGTTAGTTTAACTTACTAATATACTCAGCATGAATGAAGGATAAACGAGATCACCCGAAAACTATCTTATCGACGGTGAGAACGACGGAGAAACCAAAATCGCAGAGATTCGCCTATGAAATCGCCTATGAAATCGAGAGAGAAATGGCTAGGGTTCCGTCTTTTTTTTACCATAAACTGTAAAAATAGTAATTATATGTCCGGTTAGTATTTGGTTAGGTTAATATAATTATTTTCGGTTTTGTTCACATTGAAGGTAAAAATTAAGGTCTGGTCCGGTTCGACCGCCTTTCCAGTAAGTCTTCTGGAAAAAATACACCAGAAGATTTAAGTTAAGTCTTCTAAACCGAGAAGACTTACTAAAGGCCGAAAAGATTTTCGCATAAGACATTCCCAGAAATCTTTTGCTGCATTATTTGATACAAGACTTTCCATTTTTCAAAATCCAAAACATAAATTAATAACCAAACAACAATAATCACTTCATTAAATTAAAAATCACCTTATAAAGTATTAGTAAACGCAAAACTAAACATATATAAGTCAAATTTATTTTTAAAAAATCCACAATCAAACCCTAAACACACAACTATACTATAACATATGTTACCAAACCATCAACCAAAAAAATATCATCACCAATCTACATTCACTCTTCTATGTAGAAAAAAATTCAATTTTATTAAATCTAAATTTATATCACTTAAAATTTTCTATAATTAGAATATTATAACTTTTCCCCTATCAAAATATTTTTTACGAAATTATTAAATTATTTTTAAGATATGATACATTAGATCTTATGGAATACTTAAGACTTCCACTGGAAGACTTAAGGAAGAATTATTGGAAGACTTAACAATAGGTGGGAAACCTAAATTCTTCTAAAATTTTAAGCGGGAAATGGTAGTTAAGTCTTCCAGTAAGTCTTCTAGTGCATTATATCTTCAATAATTTAAGTCTTCCAAAACCCCAAAATCAGATATATTATTAAATCACGTACAAAAACTTTATGAAACTTAAAATAAACTTGTAAAGTGTTTAATATATACAAAACTAAACACATATAGGTCAAAAATTTAGTTTTTGAAAAAAAAAACTAAGATACCACAATCTAACCCTATAAAAACATACAATACTATAACATAACTACCAAACCCTAAACCAAAGAATATCATGACTAACTTACATTCTTCACTCATCTATGTTGAAAACTATTCAATTTTACCAAATCTAAATTTACATTAATTATAAATGTCTATAATTACAGTATTATGAATTTTTACTAATAAAAATATTTTTTATAAAATTTATAAATTATTTTCAATATGTACATCATGAGAAGACTTTCAGGGCAGTATTATGAGAAAACTTCCCTGAAAGTCTTGTCACTCGCAGGGTTATTTTGTAAACTACAATACTGTTTTTTTGTTTAGTCATGAGAATATATTTGTAATTTCACTAGCCTTTTGGGTTACTTTTGCATTTGATTTGAGTTGGGTACACTTTTGCATTTAGATTCAAGTTTGGAGTCATTTTTGGCAACTTCCCCTTGAATTTGACTATGATTATAATCCGGAGACTCTTCTTGAAGTCATAGCCTTACTACCAGCCGTGTATAGCATCCAATAAGGATACTTAGAGGTACTTTTTGTCTAGAAAGTTGAAATATGATAAGGAGAATTTGGAGAAGAAGGCCAAGAAAAACATGTCCAAACTCAACCAAGATGAAAAGAAGTCATCTTTGAACCAGGCGATTGGGTGTGGCTTTACATGTGACCAGAACGGCTCCCTGATGAAAGAAATTCCAAGATATCCCTTAGAGTAGATGGTCCATTTCGATTCCTAGAGAAGATCAACAACAATGCCTACAAGCTCAAACTTCAAGGTGAGTTTAAGGTCTTCCCAACATTCAATGTTTCTTATTTGGATCCGTATATTGTGGATAATGATAAATTTCTAAGGTTAGAACCTTTTCAAGAAGGAGGAGATGTTGTGGTCACCCAAACTGAGGTTCCCTTGGTTCGCAAAGGTCCAATCACCCAGTCAGGTTCTTGGGTCATACATGAAGGATTCACCCGGGCTATCCAAGAGACTATGGATCAAGACTTAATCGGTCAACAGAAGATCCAATCAAGATTGAAGATCAAGCCGATCCAATCCTTCTCTCAACCAACGACCGAAACCGAACTGAACTTGCCATTTTTACCATTCACGCGGATTCATCAAGTTTTCCAGGTTCATCCTCGCCCACACAAGCCTTTGGTCAACCTACCTAATATGGAGGCTCATCTCAACCAGGTAAGGAAACATTTTGAAATTCATTTCCTTATGTTTTATGATCAATTTATTGTTTTGGATTTGTTTTTTTTCCTTATATTTGCAACAAAAAAAATTAAGGCATTTGTTTAGCCTAATTATCGAGTCCAATAAACCAAGTCATTTGTTTAGCCTTTTCCTTAAGTTCAAGTTGAGTCATTGTCATTTTTCTTCAAGACCTCTAGAAGGGTACAACACGATTGACGAGTATATAAGTCCCCTATAAGTGGTTTTGTATTTTCTACCTACATCAATTATCAAAGGGACTTTCTTGCAAAAGTAAAGAATATCCTAAGTCTTTCTAGTTCGTGTGAGAAGCAGCCTTGAGGGAAAACTCTTTTTTACCAAGTTCCATAACACAGATTTTGTGACTATCGATCCCATTTCCATCCACTGATCCGGCTTGAGAGAGACACACGTCCAACAAGCTTGATGTTTTCCTTTCCAGACCAACATTCAAGAGAATACACCTAGCTCTTTCTAGCGATGTCTGGTTTATATGTTTCACTACACCATTTTTGTGGTGTTTCCTTAATTGTAAGATGCATGGCAATCTTGTATCCTTGCAAATCTGATTGAACTCTGTCTAACAGAATTCCATATTGTTATCAGTCAAAGCCTCTTTATCATCTTCCCAATTTGATTATGCACTAGTATTTCCACTCTTTGAAGCTACTGAACACTTCAATTATGTGCTTCATAAATGTTATCCAAGTCTTCCTCGAATACTCATCAATTAAAGATAATATATATATATACATATATATATATATATGTTACCTTTCAGTGACTCCATTCTGGATGGATCCCAACAGTTTTAATGGATTAATCCAGGATGGCTTTGGTTCAATGAATTATCTTGCGAAAGCTCTTCCTGTGAATCTTCCTAAAGACGCAGTGCTCACATAACTCGAGACTCTTGGTCTTGTGACCACAAAGAAAAATTTACTTTGACAAAAGTTGCATCTCATGTTTACCCATATGTCCAAGTCTTATATGTCATAGCTTATTCATTTCTTCCTTTGGGATCTCTGGCAATGCAATATTTTTTGAAACCTGTAACGGTAGTACCCTCCAGAAAAATACAAAGTATTGTTTATAAAACCATTTAGAATCACATAGGAACCCTTGCAAACAACATAACTCCATTACCACCCAAATATTTGTACCAGTTCTTGTCCAAAAGACTTACGGATATCAAATTCTTTGTCATTTATGGAACAATTTTAACCTTATTTGATATGCAGAATCTACCATCATGTTTATGAGTTTGATTGAGCCGATCCCAGCAATCTTGCAAACAAAATCATTTGCTAACTTAATCTTGCCGTCAAATACGTTTACGTACTATAGAAATTACTCTCACCTGAGTGTAACATGGTAGGATGCACATGCATCCAGAACCTACACATCAAAAGAGTGTGTGTATGTGTGTATTTGTGTCCGTGCACATCAAGAGCAATATCGTCGTCAGACTTGGTTTCATCTTCAGCTACCACAGTAAACCCAAACTGCTGCTCCTTCTTAAGATAGTGTAACTTCCAATGTCCCTTCTCTTTGCAATAGTTACAAATATATGTTGGCTTAGGACCCCTTGGGAACGGCTTTCTATCTTTCCACTTCTTTATGTTCTCATGCCTCTTCACACCACTGAAAAACAATCATGAAGTGTGATTGTATGTCCCTGATTTGGATGCCTTATGGCAAAACCCCTGATTATGAAGCTCTAATCTAAATTTTCCAGTTTCACTATAGCTTCCCAACAATGAATGATATCACGAAGTTCTCGAAGGAGTTCGACAGAGATACCTACAAAATTAGTGTAGTGTTTTCATCCTCTACCTTAACATCGATGTTAAGCAACTCGGGTATTATCAAATTTAACTTGTCAAGATGGTCGCGAGGCTCAATACCTTCTTGCATACGAAAGGAAGAGATGCATTTCTTTGAAAGTAGCTTGCTTGTTAGAGATTTTGTCATATACAACTCTTCAACTTATGTACAAACAAGCATCAATTTTATCATTCCCCACTTTGATGATGATCTCATCTGCTAGATACAAAAATTGTTGAGAATGTCTTCTTTTTAGAACCTCCAAATCAGCATTTGATTTGTTCCCTAATAGCAATCCCCAAATGCCATGTTACTTCAGAAACGCTTGCATCTTAATCTCCCAAAGATTGAAGCTATTTCTCCTATTGCACTTGTCATTCTTCACCTTTATCCTAGACATCTTCTCACCATATCACAAACAAGAAGCTCTGTTACCAAGTCTATTGTAACAAACATGAGAAGTAACAAATGTAGAAACAGGTGGATAAAGTGTGTAACAACGACACAAAAGTTTAACGTGGTTCAACAATTTGGTGATGAATAGCGATCTTATTATTGGAGTTGATATTAACTCACAAAGTGCAAAATTATGGTTACATTGTATACAATATATAGTAGTATTCTGCAATCTAAACACTAGTTTACAAATATTCATAAGCCTATGATTTACAATCGATAACAATTTGATACAACACTTTTGTAATCCAATTGGTATAATATAGTTTATGTCATTTATCGCATAGATGCAACTCCAGATGTAAAACACATCAACATATGATATAATAAAAAATGTACAACTATAACAGTTTCTATTTTATTATTTATACGGCTATGCAAGCCCAAAACTCAATTATTCAAAAAGTCATTAAATTTACAATTATAGAGAATAAAGATAAAAGATAATGTACCTGTTTAGGAAGAGGCCAATTTGCTGGGGGAGAAATCTGGTGGTGCATGTGAAACTTAATAATGAATGTCGTCTCTACTAATAAAAGCCACTTTGACAAAAGTCTCTTTCACTATTTCCTTATATTAAACCATTAAAGTTTTGCTACCCTCCAAACTACCACTAATCTAATTCTCCTCTCTCACATGAGAAGCTAAATCCAATTTTGTAAACTGATCAAATATAAATAAGTTTAAATCTCTCTTGTCTCTGAAATAATAATAGGTTGAAGAAGATGGAGACGAGACAGAACAATGTTCACTTCCACAGACCCACTTTCGTACCATTGTTATGTTCCAGACCTTCAATCAAGAACGTGATCCTTCCGGCTAAATTAAATCAAGAAGACCATCAAAGTGATCCTTTGTCTCCCAAAATTAGCTGCATTGGCAAGGTCAAACGCAGCAACAAGATCGTCGGTCTTCCCACCACCACTTCCTCCTCGATAACTCCCGCCGCTCACTACCCTTACTTCAAGCTCAAACGCCTTTTCTCGGGCAAGAATCTCACCTTCTCCGCTCCCACCACTAAAACTACTAATAGTATTCGACGAAGAATCAAAAAGGAGGAGTTTGATAACAAAAAGATTAATGTAATCGACGTCGCTGATATGGATCCGCCTTTGCCAGTGATTAAGAAGGATAACGATGGTGGCGGTGGCTCTGGATATACAGTAGCAGAGAATCTGTGGAAGAGGAGATCTGGTGGTGGTTGTCAACTTCGGACTTTGCAGATTCAAACCAATTGTACTCACGTTCTGAAGGTTACAACTGTTTGAAATTTAAATCAAAATTTGTCTTTGTTGTTGTACTTTTATATGTATTAATCTATGTATAATAATTGAAACAATAGAATACATGTTATTATGGCTATTTGTTTGTTGCACAGTCACCCTATTCATCTCTGCTTCAACATACAACGAACGCCCCCCCCCCCATCAAGTGGCCATCCCAAATTGATTGAAGGGGATGAGAGTTTATCATTCTTTAAAATAAAATTGTCCGTCATTTAGCATCAGTTCTGAAGCGGCTGCAGCATCTGTTGTCACGTCACTCCTTACTCGACAGCTCAAAGCTGACCAGAGTCCTAATCTACAGTCTCTTCTTCTTCCATCTTCTTTCCGAGATAATTAAACTAAACCTAATTTTGTATGTCGTTTAATGTTACACCTATTATAATATCCGTTTTCTCTTACTAGCTGATTTTTTTTAACATCAATCTATTCTATTATATAACTATTATTTTTATCTATTGTTGACAAGTCATAGTATAGTATGACTATTTAATTAATTACTTAATATGATATATTTAATTATTTACATTAAGCAATCAAATATATAATATATCTAAAAAGGTCTTAAGAAATATAAGGATGTCAATAATAAATCAATTTTAATTATAAAATTAAGCTTTACTTTTTAGTCATAACAAAATCTATTAAAAAATTCAAATAAAATGATACTAAAAATTTTAAATATTTTTTTGGCAACTTATATTTTATTAGTCAACAGGATCCGAATATATGGTTACAAGTAAGAAACTTGGGCAATAAGCAAAAATACACCAATCTTGGGAAACAGTTACTGCTTTTTAGCTAAGTTATCTGCACAAGTATTACATGACCTTTTGCCATGCGTGAATAATATGGCATACCATTGGTATCCAATGACGAATGGTGTTGACGCAGTTGGATCTTAAGTTGATTTGACCATTTGTGATTGCCTTAATAATTGTTTGATAGTCACCTTCAATAAATATTTCATTTCTTATTTTGAGAATAATAACAAAAGATTTATTCATTCAAGCATACAAATTTTGTTACCTATTCCAACATCCCTAATTTATTTAACAAAAATAATATGTTACTAAATAAATAATTTAATTAAATAAAAGCTAATTATTTCTCCTAAGCTTTCTCCTTTATGTTTTTTTCAACTGATATTTTCTAAAATATATGTATGAATAATAGAATCATCTTAAAATTAATTGCTCATGATCCATTGTTTATTGTGATTGATCTTTGTTGAAATAGATTCTTGTTTTTTTCTCGTAAGTTTTTGTAGTTTGTTGGAAACTTTTGATATTCAATTTTTTTGAAACTCTATGTAAATATTAAAAAATTCGAAGTTAAATGATTGTGTGATTTATCGTTTGTTTATTGCTATCTATATTAGATATTATTATTTTTTGTCTTTCGAATTTGTAGAAAATGCTATAAAAATAAAGTAAGACTGAAGATATAATGAAAATAACTTGAAAAGATAAACTGCAAATATGCTTTGATATTTTTGTATTTTATTTCTTTGGAAACAACTCAAAATCATAATATTTGGTACTACTTTAATTATGTGCTTAATCTATAATAAAATTTAATTATAATTAAGGGGCAGTAAAATTTTGATCCGCTTTAGGCACCGGATAACTCCGGACCGGCACTGCATACAGGTAATAATCGGGTTTCAATAGGGATGTTACTATTTTCTTGGATTTCAAGTGTCAACTTGAGTTTGTCCTCATAGCTAATCGTAGAATCATAAATAAATGGAGGACCTGATATTCTCCATGTCTGCATCGCATAATAGCATCCAAAGAAAATATGAGTACTAGTCTCCTTGTTAGTGTAGCACCAAGGGCACATAGGATAAACATTGGTTTTACGCTTACGGAGATTATGATTGATCCTATGGCTTGAGAAACTATTTTCCAAAGAAAGTGTTGTAACTTGGGAACTGTATTAGCGTTCCATATCAGTTGAGTCAAACCCTGTCTAGCATATAATGGAGGTAGATGATAGTCCTCATGTGGTGAATGGGTACTAGCCAAATGATATCTCGTCTTGACCGAATAAACACAGTCTGGTGTGTGTCTCCCGTAGTAAGAATCAGCAACTGGCTGGGAAGGAAGAAAGAGTTTGAAGATATGATGATGATAACCAGTGGGGTTAGCCTAGTGGTCTTGAGGAAGCTTCGGCCCCAATACGGACCCGGGTTCGATTCCCGCTGGCCACCACATAATTTACATGCGGAGTTGGTGTGGCGCCCGAGACCGAAGACCTTATCCTAGCCTGCTAAAGGCGTTTAACGGTTCGGTCTCTAGTCTGGACAATTTCGGTTGGGCCAGGACACTCGATTATCAGAAAAAAAAAAAAAAAAGATATGATGATGATCATCTTGTTCTATTAAATCTATCAATTCCACTATCTTCCATTGTCCCAAATCTTAGTCAGTAATATTTTAACAGGAAGGTTGGGATTCTTATACGATAGGAGGCGAGGTGGCCTTGCCGGAGATGTAGGTAGCCATGGATGGGATACCTTTGTGTCTTCACAATTTCCTATGGAAATCTGTAGACCCTTGAGAAGAAGGTCACGGCCGAAAAGCATAGAGTTCCATCCATATGATGGTTGTGTACCGGTGGAAACATTTAAAATGGAATAATTTTTAAAATGTCTGCTTTTTAGAACTCGATGTAGGAGACAATGAGGTGGCTGCATTAATTTCCACACTTAATTTCCTAGTAAAGCTTGATTAAATATGTGTAGACTCTGAATCCCACATCTCCTTGTCTTTTAGATACTTTTAATTTTTTTTCCACCCAATCCACGTCATTTTTCTCTGATCATTGGTGGATCCACACCAAAAGCGAGAGATCAACTGATCTATTGCACCACATGGTTCCATAGGCACCTGGAAACAATTCATCGAAAATACTGGAATAGAAAATGCAACTGCTTTAATTAGAGTTTCCTTTCCAGCCGTAGACAGAAACCTGTTTTCCACCCTTTAACTTTAGTTTGAACATTTTCTTTAATGTACTGGAACATTTCCTTTTTCTTTCGGCCAAATTGTTCCGGTAAAACCAAATATTTTCCTCCTCCTCCGACGTTTGGTGTCTGGAGAATATTTTCAATACCATCCCTAGTATGTTGGAATTTTTTTTTTCCAAAAGCTATAGAGGACTTATCAAGATTTATCATCTGACCGGGAAGCCTTTTCATATTTAGAGAAAATCTTGAATAAGTTCTGGCTATTCCTATAATCTGCTTTGATGAAAAAAAAAAGAGAATCATCAGCAAATAATAAGTGAGATAAAGGAGGACCACCATGCTTAGACGTATAGGAGTGATATCATTGTTTCGTTCGGCTTTGTCCATGAGTGAACTAAGAACACCCAAGCATAGAAAACACAAATATGAGGATAAAGGATCACTGACGAATTCCTCAGCTTGATTGAAAGTGTCCATATGGGCTACCATTTATGAGAACAGAAAAGGAGACTGATTGAAGGCATTCTGTATTCCATTTGATCCATATTTATGAGAATCATTTTTCCCTCATAACTTCTTCAAGAAAGCTTCACTCAATATGATCATAAACTTTACTTATATCAATTTTTAACAGTCATGTAAGAGTTAGCACATCGTCTACGGATCCGCAATGAGTGAAAAGCCTCATGTGCAATTAGTACATTGTCCGTTATTTGTCTTCCTTGAATGAAGACTACTTGGTTTTCGGAAACTAGACCTGATAATACACTCTTTAAACGAATGATTATGATTTTTGAGATCACCTTTGGTCGAAAATCCTTCATAGTGGTTTGAGGTGTGACTTTAGGAATCAGACATAGATTAGTATGATTTAGTTGTGGAGTCATAACATGTGTTGAAAAAGACGAACCTCATCTACCACTGCTGGGCCGACAATATCCCAATATGTTTTGTAAAATGAAGCAGTAAAACCATCGGGACCGGGAGTTTTGGTTGATCCTATTAAAAACACTGCTTTTCTAACTTCCTTGGCTGTAATCTCACGTATGAGATGGGCATTCATATCTGGAGTGACCACCGGAAGAGTATTACTTAAAGCCTCTCTCATTTCTGTAGGGGTTGAACTTGTGAATAAATCTGAAAATATCCAATCGCTTCTTGTGAAATATTCTTATTACCCCCCACACATCACCCCCATTAGGATTCTTGATAGAAATATTCTTGTTACGGGCTCTTCTATTTTTTGTTGAAGCATGGTAGAATTTGGTGTTACGATCCCCGAGATTGAGCCAACAATTCCTACTCTTAAGATACCAAAAAGCTTCCTCCTCTTTATATGCTTTCATCAACCGTTTACGTAATTCATAAATCTCCGCTGGAGAAATTTGAGGGTTAGAATGTGCCAAATCTATTTCTCTGAGTAAACGTTTAATATTTTGAGCAGAATTAGTATTATTGGTACTCTTCCATTCTGAAAGGACTTGTTGGCATAGACGAATTCTCTCATGAACTGATATATCTTCCGCCTGTGATGCATTCCAGCCAATTCTGACGACACTTCAAAAATCCTCATTGCTACATAATCTGCTATCAAAAAGAAACACCTTCCTCCCCTAGTCTGCAGTTTTTAAAAATCTCTATTATCGCTGGTCTGTGATCGGATTCAATCATTTCCAGATAAATTACTGTAGATGTAGGATATGTTGCAATCCACTCGTCATTTGCCAAAGCTCGATCAAGCCAACTTTGCACTGTATGAGATTTATGTTTCCCCAACGAAGTCATATTTTTCCCGGCATATGGTAAATCTTTAACACCACAAGTACTTACCATATTTTTAAAATCAACTAAACTCCAAGGTTCAAGAGACTTCCCACCAATTTTCTCCTTTGAGTTTAAGACTTCATTGAAGTCACCACACATTAACCATGGTCCACTTCTTATACTTGAAATTCATTCTAGTTTCCCATAAATGATGTCTCTCTTTTCTAACAGGGTGACCATAGACACAAGAGTTGTAAAAAGAAATGTTTGTATTCACTATCTTGCAATCTAGCATCCTTACATATGTACAAAATAAAGATACATCAACGTTCTTGTTCCATAACAAAGCAATTCCCCCACTTAAACCCACTGGAGAAATGCATTTCACGTTATCATAACCAAGTTGAGCAGCAACACCTCTAACGACATCATCAGAGTTCTTTGTTTCAATGAGAAAGAGTAAGTCCGGGGAATAAAATTCCTTTATTCCTCTTAGGCGTCGAACTACCAGGGACCCTTTCAAGCCCTGGCAGTTCCAAAAGGCTGTATTCATCCCGGACTTGGTAGTTTTTGGCCCACCCTGCCTTCTCTATTTGCATTTGTCTGACGCTGATGTTGATCAGCACTATGTGAAGAACTTGCTCCCTGATCATTGAATCGTGTTGTCCAATTCCTTGCCTCTTTGATATCTCCTTGTCTCCTCATCCTCTTGGATATGTGTTCTTCAGTTTCTTCCACAAAAAGAGTATGTCTCCCTTCACAACAATTTTCTGTGCTCTTTGTTGTTGGAGAAGAAGTCAATGTTTCCGTTTCTTTGGAGCACTGCCATTTTCATCATGTGTTGTGTCTTCTCTTGATTAACTTCTGTTTGATGTGGTTCTGTAGTAGTATTTGAAGACGGTCCGAATCCTGGTGGTACATCATCATCAGGTTCGTCATCATTATCATTAGGATCATCCTCCTCTACATCTTGAATTCTCTGAGGACAAACATTTGCATCATGTGTGATTAGATCACACATTGTACAAAAGCCACGAAGATTTTCATAACGGAACTTTAATACTGCAATCTGATTTCCAAACTGAAACATTCTCTGAAACTTCAGTGGTGTCTGAAGATTGATGATCAGTCTCACTCGCACATACACTACATTAAGTCCCCCATCTATGCGGAGATCAGTTTCCAAAAACGTACTCATCTGACGTCCTATATGGATCACCATATGTTGTGTAAGAAATTGAACCGAGATCCCTCTGATTTGGACCCAAAAGGAGATGTGATTGAGTTCCTCGTCAGAGTGTTGTGGATGCAAACATTGTAGAAGACATATCCACTCATTGAAAGACCATGGTCCCCTCCTTAACACTGAAAGCATTGATTCCTCTCATTGGAATATGAATTGGACTTTCTTGTCTTCTACCAGTTGCCCGATAAACTCCTCGCATACGCCCCACAGCCTAGGTAAAGCAAGCATCATTGCACGCAGATTCTGTTTACGTGGGTTGGTTGGTTTCCCAATCAAACTAAATCTTGTTTCTTCTGCAGCTTCGTCACACAAATCTGAATGAAGTGTAACAATGTCATCTTCAATTCCAAGTGTGATATCTTGGAATTTTCCCTTTTTTTGTCTGCCATGATCAATAAAAATAAAGGAAAATTGATTCCTTCAATCTGATCGTCGTACGAAACAAGATAGACAAAAAGGTATATATAGGTTTTCCACAAAGGTAGTTATGGAACCAGATACTACTCTTATGTTTAACCCTTCTTAATAAAACCGTCGGCAGTTGACAGAAAACACTCTCCAGAGAGAGACAACGTCGATTATTCGTAAAAAGTTGTGTTTATGTGCAAATCGCCCTTTTGCCGCATTCAGAGCGAAACATCTTGTAATGGTGAAATATAAATTAATCGTTAAAATTTAAAATTTAAAATATTTTTATAAAGCAGTACATTAACTAATTATGTAATTAGTGATATAATATTATTAAAATTAATTTGAAATAAAATATTATTATAAAACAAAAATAAAACTGAGCTATTTTATACAAATTTTATAGTTATAGTATATATTATATTAATATAGGATTACTATATGAATTAAATATAAAAATATATAAAATTGGAAATTAAGATATTTTATTTTTAAAATTCATTTATCTAAGTAACTGTTTATTAATCACTGTAAAAATGAGTTAAGTTCGTAAACTATGTAATATTTTATACAAAATTAAAATTATCAACACATGTTAAATGTTTTATATCTAGAATTATATATTATATTTTATTTATTTTGAAACTCACAAATATATATATTATCTAAAAATAATCATATAGAAAATATAATAGTATATAAATAACCTTTAGTTCATGTATTATTTATATAATGTTAGGACTCTTTGAAATTTTAATAATTCATTAAATATATTAATGACAAAATAATTTTAATTATATATTTATTTTTTAATTTATTATAACAAAATTATTTGAAACAATATAACTTTTTATCAAAAATTCAAATAATTTTTAATTAAATAAATAATTAACTTACTAACAAAAGAATTCAAAACTCATTTAATCTTCCAAGCTCAAAAATAGTTGTGTAATTTTCTAATTTCTTTTGATCAAATATACAATTTTGAAAATAACTATTCTAAACAAAAAATGATAATATTCTAAATTTTATAAAATATAAAATCATATATGCTAAAGTATATTTTTGAAACAAAATATAAAATATTAAATTTTAAAAATAAAACGAAAAATAATTTTGAAATCTTAATTTAATAACAAAAAAAAACAGAAAATTTAATACAATAATATTAAGAAAATATCCTATATCGATAAAATTTACTAAAATAATATGATAGATGCTACTAGGCATAAAAATTACTAAAATAATATCACTATATAATTTAAATAGAAAAATATATTTTTTTATAAAATCTCACAAAATACTAAAATGATAGATGTTAAAGTATAATTTTAAACACAACATAGAATTATAAAGTATCTAAAAAATATACTCTCTATATTATAACTAAATAAAATTTAAAGATGTATTGTATGCAATAAAAACTAATAACAAATTGAAATGTATAAAAAACTCACTATATAATAATAATGTCGAATAAGGAACCTAAACAATAAGACAATAGATTTCGCCATATATAATACTAAAATGTAAATTATATATTTAACAATTTATGATAATATTAAAATTATACATTATAAAATGAAAAAAATATATGCACGAATGTGAGGGTGCAATTCGTGTTTGTACTATTAAAATATGATCTTATCAGGTATCTAACCGCTTCTTCTCTCTCAACTCAAGCGACGTATAAGGCGATCAAGAAACCTCTTCTTTTCTATTCAGTTTCTCTGATGTATTTTCGTGGTTGGTTTGGCACAATGGTTTATCACTTCATTTAAATTTATTTATATACCATATAAAAATGAAAATATTTTTTATTTACCAATAAAAGTTATCATACTATTATCTGAGAATATGCTAAGTGAAAACAGTATAATTTGATTTGCTGATTAATTCACTATGGTGACTCAGCTAATCTAATTATGATTCATCATTAAGTCTCTCTAAACTTGCCGACGTGCAACTGTAAATTAGCTCTACTAACCGTTTTTAATTACCACTTTCTCAGTCTCGCTTTCCCTTAATATATTCACTGGTTATCCTAACTAACACTCGTTGGTTCTTATCCTCTGATTCCGGTTTGGTCGACAACTAATTTGTCAAATCATATTGTATGGTTTTGAATCATATTTTGTTAAACCTTAATGTATATACAAATATTACATGTTATATGATTTAAGCAAGTCTATGATTGTTGCACAAAATTTCATAGGGTTCATATTCCATATAGTTAGGGTGTGATATGATTTATGTTTCCTGCGAACGTATAAAACACGATATTGTATGTCATTTATATATTTATTGCACTTGATATTCTCTTTTGATATTGTTTCAAATACCACATTTCAATATATTCAAACTTCAAATTCGAATTTTTAACAGAAAACATCCCAAGGTATATACCATAAATCCCTTAGGCAGTCATTTTAAATATCACATATTATTTTAGTTAAGATATGATATTTATTGTTAATCATTTAAATCAGAAACTATGGTATACTTGGGTATATTCTTCCATCTCCTAGGTTAAGCAGCAAATACTTATATATACTTCTTCTCATTTACAACCTAATCGTAGAACTCTATCATATCCAAATAAAATGTCGATTGTCGCACGAAATTCACAACACTATGTTCCGGTCAATTTATTAGATGCATCAAGTGAAACTTAGAAAATTTGTGTGAAGATTATCAACAAATGGACTTTGTGTAACGCCAGAGCGGGAAACTAAATTGATTAGTCCTTGTGGTTGCATATGTAAGTTTATTACTTCATTTACCATTACTTTCATAATACAAATATCTATTTTAATCTCAACTAATCAAAATACAAATTCAACTTTTTAAAATTTCAAAAGATACCAGATTGCACGCATCTATTGAGAATGAACTTGTACCAACACATAGACATCTAATAAACGAAGGTCAAGCTTTATCAATTAATTCAGGCCCAGTTTAATTCCTTACAAACTGTCTTCCTACGGATAGCTAGGACCAAAACATTGACAGAAAGAAACGTATCGATAGGTAACAATGTTCTTATATTTTTATATATTCAGTAAATCAAAATAGTCATGTCTTTGTAATTATTTACAGTTGCCTAATCACTCATGTTTGTCGTCTTTTATTCGTTTTATTTGATAGATGTCATTGGAAAAATCATTCAAGTTGGTAACGTTGAAAAAGTAAACAAAAGGAAACTCGAACAATTCTTCCAAACTTCAACTAATTTTGCGCGATATAAAGTAAGGGATGTTCATATTTATACAACGTAATCAACAATATAATATCTTACGGGTAATATATATCAGTGAGGTTACACTTAAGTGTACTTTGTGGGGAGATCATGCAAAGTGAAAATTTTCTTATACCACCAAGAATATGGATGCGGTTGTGGTATGTGTCATGTGTGTTATGCTAGTCAAATCCTACAAAGGTATAACAGTTTTATTTTTTTTCTTCATTTATCCACTTTCTAAATACACAACTCATACGTATATTGTCATTTGGGTTTTTTATAGGTCATAATCATATCTGATGCTTTTATTTCCATGAAGGTATTGTTTGATTATGCTGCTGAACATGTTGATAATATGAGAAATAGGTATATATATTCAACATATGATCATCTTTTCATAATAAAATCATATTATGCATTATTAATTACTATTGATTGGTAATAATTCTTTCCTTTATAGGTTGTCCAGTAATTATCAAATTATTACACATGGTTCTTTCGGTCAGATATCATATGGTAATTCTTTAGATATCCATAGTGAGTTCTTTGAGAATACTCAGATGGATTTATCCTGTATTTTAGAGTAAATATCAATAAGTGTTAAATGAATATGTTTATGTTCCATACCCTTTTCCGAATTTTTCTTATATACTATATCATCCATGGTTGAAAAAGGCATATAAACCAAGTGTTATATTATATGTAGTTTGGAAAACCGTTCGTTGTGTTACCATCAAAGGGATTGATACTTCGAAAAGTTGGTATTATTGGGCATGCAAAACCTATATTAAAGTTGAGGAATATGGTGAGTTTTTCTGACGATGATAGAACTCAATCAAAGTACAATTGTAAGACTTGTGGCGGTGTTAATCTGGTTTTAAAACCGAATTACTGTAACGACTAAGACCCGACTCCTTTTAAAACCGAATTAATTTTCAAAATTTGTTATTTTATCTTAACCGGTTTGGTTTGTTCCCGAATTAATTATTTTTCAACTTTTTTTAATTTAACCAAAGCCATATGTGTGTGGGTATCTAAAATAAAACAAAATCTTACCTCCTTGGTATCTCTCGTAGGGAGGAGCCGTCACTCTTATCATCACCTTTGATCATCTCTCTTCTCCTATGCCGTACTCTTCTTCTCCACCTCCATACGCGTGCTCCTCTTCCTCTCTTCCTCCAAGTTCTCATTCTTCTATGGTTGTTGATAAATGATACGTTAGTGCATGGAGGAAGAGACTAACAATTTTGGAGCTGCCGCATCTCATCACCGCAGGCAACGTTCTTCATCACTGGAGCTGTCATACATGGTCAGAGGAGGAGCCCTGCCGTCGAAGTCCACCCTTGCTGCTCTCGCTGGTGATATACAATGGAGCCGAGAGGATTTGATTGTGGAGAAGAGACGTACGAGCCCGGGCCATCGCGTCTTGCCGCCACCTGCATGGATCCCCACCACAACCATGAGCCACCGGTGAGCCAGTCATGTCTAAGGAGTTAAGGATCCGTTGAGCCATAGCTTTCCCGAGAAGGTTATGTGCACCTTTTGTTGAATCTTATACCACAAGCAATCTCCTTTATTGATCAACCAATGAGCTAATCCTTTTTGTGCATTCTCGTTATGATGTTTCCATGTTGAACGTGTGTTTGTCTATCTGGCATCATTAAAGAAACCACTATAGTCACTCGCCTTGGATCAAACTTTTGGTCAGGTGACCATGGTCCTTGTACTCCCGATCATTGTCTGCTTCGGTTTATCTCATACCAGATATGGTTCAACTCTAATCAAGTGGCTAGGGTGAGGGTCTATTCTGCAAAATTTTTTACTAGTATAGAATTTCTTCTATAGTAGATTAGATGTCGAAGCATGATCCGTCTGTTTTAATTGAGTCTGTTTGAGTAAACCGAAACTAGGGGTCTAGAGGATTCAACTTTGTTTGGATTGTATGATGTTAATTGATGATAAAATTATATATATATATATATATATATATATATATAAAGTAGGGACTATGTGGTGGGCGGGGGTTCGGGATGCCCGAGCTATCAACGCAGATGTGGTGGGTGGGGGTTCAGAGATGTCTGGACTATCGAAGCAGATTGTGTGGGGCATGGTGCAGAGACATTTGCATTCGACGGAGATGTGGTGGGCGGAGGTACAAAGACATAATGTACTATCGATGCAAAGTATGTATATCCTTATGAGGAAATGCGGGGTGTATGGTCTATCTATATGTTATCATCGCATTGTGTGTTTTGTGTGATGCTATAGGAGTCGTGATTGTTCATGTTAGAGCTAAACTTCCATAGTGAGAGTTCTATTTACTTAGTCATTGGTTTGCATGCCTAGCATCCCATACCTCACTTAGTGAATCCCCTGTTACTCACCCCTCTTTCTTTTCCCCTTTCAGGTGAGACTGACGATCAGGAGTTATCATTTCGGGCTGGTGTTTTTCGGTCGTTCTTTCCTTTCTTTTTCAGACTTATGGATTTATACATTTGTCGATATTTTCAATTATTTATTTTATTGTTGGATTTATGGTGTTAAAGTTGACGTTTGATAATTTAATAAATGGAGGTTTCAGGTATTATTATTTATTTTATTATTTCGAAAATACGGGTTTCACAAATTGTAACGACCGTGACCCGAATCCTTTAAAAACAGAATTAATTTTCAAAAATTATTATTTTATCTTAACCAGTTTGGTTTGTTCCCTAATTAACTATTTTCAACTTTTTTTTTAACTTAACCAAAGCCATATGTGCGTGGGTATTTAAAAGAAAACAAAACCCTACCTCCTTGGTATCTCTCGTAGGGAGCAGCCGTCACTATTCATCACCTTTGATCATCTCTCTTCTCCTATGCCGTACTCTTCTTCTCCACCTCCATACACGTGCTCTTCTTCCTCTCTTCATCCAAGTTCTCATTCTTCTATGGTTGTTGATAAATGATACGTTAGTACATGGAGGAAGATTTTCGGAGCTGCCGCATCTCATCACCGCAGGTAACATTCTTCATCACTGGAGTTGTCATACATCGTCAGAAGAAGAGCCCTGCCGTCGAAGTCAACTCTTGCTGCTCTCGCTGGTGATATACAATGGAGCCGAGAGGATTTGATTGTGGAGAAGAGACGTACGAGCCCGAGCCATCGTGTCTTGATGCCACCGGCATGGATCCCCACCACAACCGTGAGCCACCGGTGAGCCAGTCATGTCTACGGAGTTAAGGATCTGTTGAGCCATAGCTTTCCTGAGAAGGTTATGTGCACCTTTTGTTGTTTCTTATACCACAAGCAATCTTCTTTATTGATGAACCTATGAGCTAATCCTTTTGTGCATTCTAGTTATGATGTTTCCATGTTGAACGTGTGTTGGTCTATGTGGCATCATTAAAGAAACCACTATAGTCACTCGCCTTGGATCAAACTTTTGGTCAGGTGACCACGTTCCTTATACTCCCGATCATTGTCTCCTTCGGTTTATCTCATACCAGATATGGTTCAACTCTAATCAAGGCTAAGGTGAGGGTCTATTGCGTAAATTCCGTTACTAGTGTAGAATTTCTTCTATAGTAGATTAGAATTCGAAACATGATCCGTTTGTTTGAATTGAATCTGTTTGAGTCATGATTGGTAGTTAGTATATTCATTGTAAACCTGAAATAGGGGGTCTAGAGAATTCACTTTGGTCGGATTGTATGATGTTAATCGATGATAAATATTATATATATAAAGTAGGGACTATGTGGTGGGCGGGGGTTTGGGGATGCCCGAGCTATCGACGCAGATGTGGTGGGGGGGGCCTTATCGACGTCTGGACTACCGACGCAGATTGTGTGGGGCGTGATGCAGAGACGTTTGCATTCGAAGCAGAAGTGGTGGGCGAGGGTACAAAGACAAATTGTACTATCGACGCAGAGTATGTATATCCTTATGAGGAAATGCGGGGTGTATGCTCTAGCTATATGCTATCATTGCACTGTGTGTTTTGTGAGATGCTATAGGCGTCGTGATTGTTTATGTTAGAGCTAAACTTCCTTCGTGGGAGTTATATTTACTTAGTCAGTGGTTTGCGTGTCTAGCATCCCATACCTCACTGAGTGACTTCCTTGTTACTCAACCCTCTTTCTTTCCCCCTTCCCTGTTACTCAACCCTATTATCGATATTTTTAAGTATTTATTTTATTATTGGATTTATGGTGTTGAAGTTGATGTTTGAGAATTTAATAAATGGAGGTTTCAGATATTATTATTTATTTTATTATTTCAGAAAATACGGGTTTCACAATTTGGTATCAGAGCTAGTTAGCCATCTGGGTTCTGGCCCGAGAGGCATCTTGAGACCTGTCGTGGGGCGCATCGAGGGCGTTGCGTTCTTTGAGGGGGTGAATTGTAACATCCCGAGTTGTGATATGTGGAAAGGCTTAAAATAATTGATTTGGCTACCTAGGTCACCAAAGTTGACTTACCTTTTCCGTCACACATCAGTTTAGAACTCCATAGTTAAGCGTGGTTATGCTGGAGTAGTGAAACAATGGGTGACCTATCGGGAAGTAATTCACGATACCGTGTGAGTGAGGACAAAGCACGGAGAAAGGTCATGTGGTGATTGCAGGGTCAGTAAAAACTAATTTCGAGTCTTGGAAAATTTACGCACCGACGTTGGAACGGGATGGGGCGCACGGGCTGAGAGAGCGGGCATGGGTGTCCCATTAGCCGTGGGCGGTTGGGGCGTTGCACTTACATTGCAAACTAATATATTTTATGTATTTAGATATTATTTGGTTGTGCGTGCACATGAGATTATGATGAGACGAGAATTATGATATTCGATCAAATTGCTAAAAATTTCTTCGGAAGATCTGCGGATCATTTGATGTGAGAATTCGACTAGGTAAGTTTGTATATTATATTTATTTATTTCATTGTGATTCTAATAATTTTTGTTAATCTTTGTATCCATTTCAGCTTGATCACATACCAGTTTATCTTGAGTTTCATAATTCCATTGTTTGGAAGAGAATTCTTTTAAGGTCTCACTCAAAGGGAAAAATAATAAGTTTGGATACACTCCTCTACCGATGGTGTGTTGTGAGTGTCGACTGATGGTGAACCATCCAAACCGTCGACCGATGGTGAGCTGATGGTATCGACTGATGGTGAACTCAAACATTTTACTCCTTCTCTTAAAAAGCTTCAAAGTAAAATAAAAACCGAAATTAAAAGTAACATAAATAAAACAAATTGAAAACTTACTAAAAAGTGGGTTGTCTCTCACTCAACGCTTGGTTATAGTCATTAGCTTGACTTCTGGAGATGTGATTCAGTCTGGATGAGATTGGGTACTTGTTCCAAAATAATTCCCAATGTCCAAATTCTTCAGCTTCATCACACTTTTTGTGAAAGCCTCCGTAGACTCTTCTCCTTTGTCCATCATCTCAACAATAAGGAGTGCTTGAAGCATTTCAAATGGCTGTGAGAAGCATCTGCTGCTCACTCTGTATTTCTTTACACCATCTGAGAAGTGGGGAATCAATGACAATTCAGAACCACCCTTTGTCCTTTTCCCCTTCTTCCAGTTCCTCTTCTTCTTTTCCTTCTTCTTTTTGCTCCATCCCCTAGTCTTAGCTGTTTCTATCTCTGCGTGAAGAGATACGCTAGGGGTGTCGATCGACACAAAGTGTGGAGTGTCGATCGATGCTTGCTTGTTGAAGTCGTTCGATACTGGTTATGTGTGGTCTTTGTCGACTTTGCTCGTAAATCTCAACCCTCGTTGAGAAAATGTTGCATGCAGATAATCATAAAATACCCCATTGTAGGAACCTACATGCACACTTCTGTCTGGTGGGATAGGAGATTCAACATCAAATACAACGCATGTAACCACAATCTTCATAGGATCGTGCATCCTCTCCACTCTTTTGTGAAACCCAACAGCTTCTCCTATATTGCAACCACATCAAATAATGCTAATCGAAAAGAAAATTTATGTCTTATCCTACTATAGAAACCAAATCCATTCTATCAGAAACTCAACAAATACTAATTTGACTCACCCGTCTACTGATCTCATTTCTTTGCATAAAATAAAGTGTAGGCTTTACCTTGGGAGTATCGATCAGAGGACACCTGGAATCAACTCCTGCAAACCTGCATGTATAGGTACAAAGCCTTTCTTGATCCCTCTCTTTCCTCTTTTCTTTCAAGATCTTTTAAATCTCAATTTCAATGGACAATGATGCTGCTATAGTCCATATTGCCATCTCATTTTCGATTTTTTTTGAATACAAAGTTGTAGGAAAATAATGGGGTCCTCAGTAATTTACCTACCCCTCGCTTCCAACAATGTGTGATCATTCCTTTGAATTAGAATAGTGGGTCATCGGTAATGTACCTACCCCTCTGCATCTCAGGAAAGCATCTCAATCTTTTTTTCATTATAGATCCTGAAGAGAAAGAGAGAAAAGAAATCATAATTAATAGACTAGTACCTTACATACTTGCATAAGGGAATCCGATCCAATGTATACCAAGCCCGAAAGCAAGTAAAGTAGTCAGTATTAGGTTGGAGATCAGCATTGGTTCTTTCAAACTTTCTTAGTAAGTGTGATCTAATGGCATAATGATCCACTTTGGCATCTGTAGTACTCTCGGCAATAAATATGTCTAAGTTGTTGATCATAATCCTTTTCTTGACTCTGTTAAAATTATTTGAAAATTTTTAATAAATAAAAGTTCAAAATAAATAAAAGCATCAGCGTTCTCCCTTAGACCTGAATTACACAGTCCCCAGTGATATCTCGTCGTGTTCGGTTAATAAAACTAAAGCAGAAGTAAAAGGTTGAGAGAAAGTCAAGGTTACCAAACTCCGTAAGGAGCGTCGATCGATGGCGAATGGTGGGTGTCGACCGATGGTAAACCATCCAAGCCGTCGACTGATGGTAAGGTTGTGGCTTTGACCGATGGTGATCTCGGATTGTTATACTCTTCCTAAAATAATTAGATAAAAACCATAATTAATAACTAGATAAGTAAAAACTAAATTTAAAACTTACTAAACAGTGGGTTGCCTCCCACTCAACGTTTGGTTATTATATTAAGCTCGGCGTTGTGAACTTTGGACTAGGAAGGTGTTTCATAAAACCAATGTGGAAAGCAAGTATCCATGTATTTGACGCGTGTCTCAAACCATGCACTGATAAAACTTATTACAGTCGTATCCGCTCAGTCATGCAGATTTTGCATCTTCTTCTGAATAATAGACAGTTTGTGCATCTTCTTCTGAATAATAGACAGTTTCTGCATCCCTTCTTCAAGTTTTTGAATGTGTCATGTCAGCATGTTGAGTCTTGCATATGTGGGATCTGAGATGTCCTCAAAAATCTGGTTGATACTTTCCCTCATTATGTCCTGAGAAAAGTAGGCTCCATCGAGTTTATCTTGTAATAAGTCTTCCCTTACCAGTCTTTGCCCAAATGCTGCGTCATGATCGTCGATCAATGCCCAACTATTGTCGTCGATCGATGCCCAACTATTGTCGTCGATCGATGCCCAGCTATTGTCGTCGATCGATGCCCAGCTATTGTCGTCGATCGATGCCCAGCTATTATCGTTGATCGATGCTGAGTTGACTTCCTCACCTGAAGTCTGATTTCTGAAAAGATTCACTGCTCCATTGGCCATAACTAGTATGTCTGTAATATCGTCCTTGGACACATTTATAATTCTTCCATCCATTTCCCGTGCATATCCATTTGGGTCTCTCATGATTCCAAACTCATCTGGTCTGAGGTATCCATAATCATCGCTGTATCCTGTCAAGTCCTCGTGGATCGATGGTACCAAGTAACCGTCGATCGACTCTGCATTCTAGCTTCCATAAGATCCTCTGAAATTTCCAGATTCTTTGAGTGCAAAGGCATGGTGCTCGACTGCTTCTTCTTCGTAGTAGGACTCATCATAATCTTGATTGTCATGTTCTTGCACCCACTCACGGTATTGTCGCCCGGTGTAGACTATCTTTTCTTGATTGTCTTCATCATTCTGATCTGGGGCAACACCGTCAATCGATGTAGAGTTATTATCATCGATGGATGCCAGAGTGTGGGATCTGTGCTGGTTCTGGTAGAAGGGACCGTCAATCGATGCCAAAGGTTGGGTGTCGATCGATGCCATGTCCGCAGGCTCATCGTCTTGATCATATTTTAAAAAGCATGTAGCAATCAAACCTGGATCATTACCCAATTTTATCTGAGTAGCTTTGTTCTTGACTTTAACAGGTTCATAGAAAATGTATGAATCAATCAAGGATAGATACAAAATGTTTGTCTTCATGTCACATATAGCTCTCACTGTTGCCATGAAAGCTCTTCCAAGGAGTAAGGAGAAGTTCCAATCAATCTTTATGTCCATCACATGAAAGTGGAAGTCTACTGGAACTATTGCATTGTGAATCTTCACTGGAACATCTCATGCCATCCCTCCTGAGTTCACCTTGGAGCAGTCCACAAAGGTGAAAGAATCACTAGAAGGCTCCACTTTCATGTATAGCTGCTCTGACATCACTCTAGGCATGATACTAACTGCTGATCCATTGTCGTAGAGGGCGTTAGGATCAAGTGCGAGAAGGATGGTTTGATCTCCAAATTATTCCTCTGGGTAGCTGGAGTACGAATGGCGGATCTATTAGCGTAGAACTGGTATGGACGATTGTAGTTCACCAGTGTTTGTTGAGAAGCTTGGGCGGCAACTTCAGGTTGAGCCACTGCAGCGTCAGCTTCTAGTTCATGTATCACATCTCCCTGTTCATCAATCTTTTGACCTGTTACGTTACGCAGATGACCTTCAAGGTCATACATGTCCCCTCTCTCATCTCGGACCACAACTAGTGTCACAACCATTTTTCTGGAGTTACCGTTGACTGATGCCAAAGAGGTGTTCTCAATCAATGTTGAAGCGCGAGTGTCGATCGCCGGTCTAGTGCTGTCGTCGATCGTTCCTAGTCGCGTCTGCTTGCGGTTTGAGTGTTCGATTGCAGCTAGGTCTGAGAAGAGGAATTCCTTGTTCTTTTTGGCTTCTGATACTGCTAGGCATTTACCTGAAAAACAAGAAAAATAAATTATCAGCAACTTGCAGTAAAAGAAAAACCTAGACTAAACCATAGAAAATAAATTTAATGGTGATCCTTGCTCCTCGGCAGCGGCGCAAAATTTAACTGTGTGCGGGTTAAGGTATAAAATTAAGTAAAAATATATCAAATTAACCCTATAAACTACTCATGCCAAGAAAGGTCAAATTGTAGTATTAGAGATCGAATCCAAAGAGAGCAAGGGCACACATTAGATTTTTGAGTCCTAAAGGTTCAGCTAGGTAAGCCATAAATATGGGGTTTTGTAGTGAGTGTTTATTCCAAAAATGAAATTTGCTAAATAGTTAAACTGATTCAAATAAAGAAATATAGGTTTCTTGATAAGTTGATTATAATGAATAAGATGCAAGGATTATGAAATATGCAAGGACCTTAATCACAATTTGACCCCCTCTCGTTCCAGTTCTCGTATGCGAACAGAGGAGTCGACCATCGATCGATGGCGAAGGCCTAGTGTCGATCGACGGTTATCAGACAGGAAGTGCGTCCGCTAGGTTAATTACACATGCTCTCGCATGTATCTAACAACCTAACTTAGTGGAATTAATTCAGGCAAAGAACTCAATCTCGTAGTTGTCTATGTCCTAGGTTCAGGGTTTTAGTAAGCTACTCTAGAACAAAAAAATTAAACACAATTCCAAAGATAGGTATCTTTTCATCCTAGCAATCTTATTTTTGGACTAATTCAAAAAACCATAATGAACCCTAAATCTAAAAAGAGAATTACTCATACATAATCATAGAAGACATAATAGACTGAATAATAGAATGCATAAAGTAGATAATGTGGTTCCAATAAAAATCTCAGAAGGAGTTCAGATATTCTCCCCAAAACTACTATAAACTCTAAACAATGCTATGAAATCTCTGACTTGTAATGTGTGGTGGTGGTTGGTGGTCTTTTGCTTAAAAATGGCAAAGCCTTATAAACTTGGTCAAAACTCGTCAGGGCATTCTTGTAAATTATCTTGACTTGGGCTTGAAGTCGGTCAACTGCTCAGCGAGTAGACCGGCGATCGACAGTAAGTGTGCACCATCGATGGTCAGGCTTGACCTCGACTATGACTGAACATCAACTGGATAACTTCTCTGAATGCTCTATCAAGATCCATTATCTCCATAATATCCATCTGGGTCTGGGTCTCTCATGATTCCAAACTCATCTGGTCTGAGGTAGCCATAATCATCACCGTATCCTGTCGGGTCGTCGTCGATTTATGGTAAAGAGCCACCGTCGATCGATGCTGCATTCCAGCTTCCATAGGATCCTATGTACTTTCCAAATTCTTCGAGTGCAAAAGAATGGTGCTCGACTGCTTCTTCTTCAAGGTAAGACTCATTGTACTCTTGGTTGTCAGGTTATGGCATCCTCTTACTGTATTGTTGCCCGATGTTGAATATCTCTTCTGACTGTCTTCGTCGTTTTGATTCGGGGCATAACCATCGACCGATGGTGGATCGTTAGCATCGATTGATGCCGAAGGGTGGGATTCGTGCTGGTTCTGGTTGAAGGGACTGTCAACCGATGCCAAGGGTTGGGTGTTGATCGTTGCTGTGTCCGCATGCTCATCGTCTTGATTGTATTTGAAGAAGCATGTAGCAATCAAACATGGATCATCACCCAATTCTATATGAGTAGCCTTTTTCTTGACTTTAACAGGTTCATAGAAAATGTATGGATCAGTCAAGGATAGATACAACATGTTTGTCTTCATGTCGCAGATAACTCCCACTGTTGCCATGAATGCTTTTCGAAGGAGTAAGGAGGAGTTCCAATTAATCTTTATATCCATCACATGAAAGTCTATTGGAACTAAGGCATTGCGAATCTGTACTGGGACGTCTCTGGCTATCCCTCCTGAATTCTCTTTGGAGCAATCCACAACGGTGAATGAATCACTAGAAGACTCCACTTTCAGGTTTACCCTCTCTGCCATCACTCTAGGCAGTTAACTGCTGATCCAGTGTCGTAGAGGGCGTTAGGATACTCATGACCTTTGACATGACATGGGACCACAAATTTCTCAGGGTCACTTTTCTTCTTGAGGGTAGTCCTTTGCTTCATCTTCTCTCTGAGGTCATTGAACATGCACTCTATGTCCTTTTTCTGTTTCTTTGGATTCCCTGAAAATCATCCACAATCTGTGAGTATAATATGCTTCATCAAATGGTGTATCTAAAGAAATTTTAAAAAATATTTTGGCAAAGCATCCATCTCTTTGTTAGTTGCTTCTCTGCGAAGATGTTTGTGAATCTTCTGCTTCCTTCTGGAATGTTTTCTTGTTGTCATGGGATCATGTGTATTGGCGTTGTGTTCCTGGTCCTCCATCCTTGAAGGTCTAACAAATAAGTTGGCACTCAGATTTGGTAAACGACTCGGCTCTGTTGTTGAGGAATGTCGATAGATGCTTGCTTCTCGTCGTCGATTGACATTGGAGGATTCACACGAGGCAACTGGTTCTGCAGGTTTCATCAATTGACAGTCCGGCTCTGGCGTCGATCGACACCAATGCGAACTGCGGAAAAACATGAAATTTTCCACACAAAAATCTCCTTCTTGCAGCTGTTCTCTCTTCACCTCTTGCCAAAATTCTTCACCTATCAATGCATTGACGTGGTGTTTCTGACTAGCCTCTCCTTTTTCCTTAATCAAGGCCTCGTGTCTCTAAATTGCTTCACTGGTTTGGAGCACTTGATTGTCTAGCTTCTTGACATGAGTGTTGAGGTTTTCGAACTTGGTGTTGAGGTTGTTGTACAACAAGTTTATCTTCCCATTGAAGTTCACAGTCATTTGTTGTTGCTGCTCCAGTATCCTATCAACCATGGCTTCAAACCTGCTTTCTTGAGGCTTCTACTACTGTGGATTCTGCTGAGGACTCTGATTCATGTTGCCACCATAGGAGTTCTTGTTGTATCCTGGATTTACTGGTCTCTGATAGACGTTTCCACCAACAAAGTTCACTTCTTGCTTCTTGAGAAATTTCTCAACACTGTCCCACTTTGCCTTGACTTCATCTATCTGCTCCCTGCTCAAAGATGGAGCTGATTTCTTCTTCTCACAGTCAGTGTTCTTGGTTGTACTGCTAGAAGCCAAATTCTCAATAAGCCTTGTTGCTTCCTTTGAACTCCTAGTGCTGAAGTTTCCTTCACTAGCGGTGTCTAAGGCCATCTGGTACTGAAGATCAATACCTCTGAAGAAAGTGCTAAGTATCAGCACTTCATTGAAGTCATGGTGTGGGCAGTCTCTCTGGTAGGACTTGAATCTGAACCAAGAGCTTCTAAACGATTCCCAGGTTCTTGTGTGAATGTAGCGATCCTACTTCTGTAGTTTTCTGCTCATGCTTCATCAAAGAAGTTGGGCAGGAATGCGTTCTTGATGTCTATCCAGAATGTCAGAGAGCCTGGTGGTAGTTGCTTAAGCCAATGCAAAGCATCTCCAGCAAGCTAGTACTTGAAGAGCTTGCAGAATATATAGCCCTCAGGGACTCCATTGGCCTTACTAGCATAAATTAGATCCTCAAATCGCTCCAGATGATCCATGAGGTGCTCATTGCACATTCCATGGTAGGGTGCATGCGCAACAAGTGCAAAGATGGACAACTTAATCTCAAAATCATTCCTCTAGAAAGTTGGGGGCGAATGGCGGATCAGTTAGCATAGAACTGATCTGGACGATTGTAGTATGCCAGTGTCCGTTGAGCAGCTTGGGCGGCAGCTTCAGGTTGAGCTACTACAGCGTCTGCTTCTGGTTAAGGGAACACAGCTCCCTGTTCATCAATTCTCTAACATGTTGCATTATGCAGATGACCTTCAAGGTCATACATGTCTCCTCTCTCATCTCGTACCACAATTAGAGCCGCAACCCTCTTTCTAGAGTTACCGTCGATCGATTCCAAATGGGTACTGTCAATCGATGTTGATGCGCGAGTATTGATCGGCGGTCGAATGCTACTATCGATCGATGATAGTCGCGTCTGCTTGCGGATTGAACGTTCGATCGCAGCAGGGTCTAAGAAGAGTAATTCCTTTTTGGGCTTTTGGTACTGTTGGGCATGCATTTGAAAGACAAGAAAAAAGAAATTATTAGTAACTTGCAATAAAAAAGCCTAGACTAAACCATAGAAAAATAAATATGATGGTGATCTTTGCCCCCGGCAACGACGCCAAATTTGACAGCGTGCGGGTTAAGGTTTATAATTAAGCATATAGTCTATCAAATTAACCCTATAAACTACTCTTGCTAAGAGAAGTCAAATTGTAGTACTTAGGGATCCAATCCACAGAGAGTGAGGGCACACAATACATTTTTGAGCTCTAAAAGTTAAGCTAGGCAAGCCATAAATAGGAGGTTCGTATGAGGGTTTTATTCCAAAAAGGAAATTGCCTAAATAAGTTAACTGATTCAAATAAGGAAAAGATAGATCTGAGATTTCAGTCAAGTGAAAAATAATGGTTGGGATACAAGAAATTATGAATATGGATGGACCTTAATCACAATCCGACCCCCTCTCGTTTCAACTCTCGTATGCGAAAAGAGGAGTCGACTATCGATCGACGACGAAGGGCTAGAGTCGATCGATGGTTATCGGACATGAAGTTTGTCCGCTAGGGTAATTAAACCAGATCTCGCATGTATCCAACAACCTAACTCGATGGAATTAATTGTGGCACAAAACCTACTCTCGTAGTTGTCTATGTCCTAGGTTCATGGTTCTAGTTAGCTACTCTAGAACACAAGCATTAAACACAATTCCAAAGATGGATATCTTTTCATCCTAACAATCCTATTTTGGGCTAATTCAAAAATACCATAATGAACCCTAAATCTAACATGAGAATTACTAAGACATAATCATAGAAAGCATGATAAGCTGAATAATAAAATGTATAGAATAGATAATGGGTTCCAATACAAATCTCTGAACGACTTTAGATCTTCTCCCCAAAACTACTAAGAAAACTAAAAGCTCTAAGTAATATTATGCTATAAAACATATGTGTGTGTTGTCTCTTTTTGCCTAAACAATGGCAAGACTTTATAAACTTGGTCAAAACTCGTCGAAGGGCATTCTTGTAAATTATCTTGACTTGGACTTGACGTTGGCCAATTGCTCTGCGAGTAGTCCGTCGATCGACAGCAAGTGTGCACGGTCGATCGATGGTCAGGCTTGACCTCGACTTTTACTTAGCTGATCGTGAAAAGCTAGTGGATGTCTTCTCTGAATGTTCTAACAAACTCCATTACCTCCATAATGCTCCAAAACTTACCTTAACCTAAAAAGACTGTAAAACACAATTTAGACATATATAGCAGACTCCAAAGAGTATCTAAATGATAGTTTTAAATTGGTAAATAACAAGGTATATAATAATTAGCATGACACATTAGTGTAAATTGCCAAATAACACTTCATAACCCAACTATATCAACTTAACACGGTGAAAACTAATTACCTCAAAGCTGAAAGCATGTTTTCAACCTAATTCCATGTATCATGTATATACAACTAGGAAAGCTTTGCTGATTCTCCATGCGGTGGCTTCATGCTACCAATCCAGTGACTGTTTTCACAATGTAATTCAAATACTTTTGGGCCTTTTCCTATATTAATGGAATTATCAATATTCACTCCAAGTGATGTAAAAGAGAACATCATACTGATAGGTCTGATATTGTTACGGAATTTCTTACTAATAGCATCATCATTAGTGAGAAGATCATGTAGATATTCAGGTGGCTCCTTAAGAAAATGCAATTTGACTTTTCCTCGTATACAACACATTGTAAACGTAGGATTATTCGTCTTCCCGTGCCTACCAATTCGTTCTTTAAACCAAAAAAGCATCACACCTTGGACATTCACATGTGAGATCACCATCATATTTATAAGCTAACAATAAAAAATAATGTAGTTAGAGAGTTAAAAACATACATGGAATCACGGGTCAACAAAATAACTTAATAATATGTATACCTTCTTCCTTCCTAAGTTTTTTCTTACACAAAGGATTTCTTCTAGGCATGTTTTGGTTATTGAACTGCCAAAGACATTAGAAAACGACTTTGGAAATTTTCCTATGATATGAAACTTCAGTTTATTTAGTTGGTAATCATCATCTGAAGAATCAGAAGTATTATCATACTCATCTCCTTCACTGCTTGTGCGATCCCACATATCATCACATGCATCTGTAATGATAGACTTCCATGCATATACAAATTGTAAACATCGAATAGTACAATACCAAATTATTATCCCAAATATATAAAGTAAGATAAGTTACATGATTGAACAACCTGAAGAATCAAACTCCTCATCAGAGAGGCACGTCACCCGATTAGTGTTTGTTGGAGTTCAATTCATCATTTGTGTTGATATAGTACTTTGTTGTCCTCTAGACAGACAATGATTCGTAATAGAACTATGATCAACAAATGCTCTCAAAGTGTTATTATAGCTTGAAAATTGGCTACTATCAAATGAATTGTTTTCCTGAATTGGCTTGAGTTGCAAACAACAGAACTCGCACTTGGGGTTTGCTGTGTTTTTTTCTCTTAGGCTCAGGATTACGTTTTACTCTGAGAATTTTTTTCTAAAACAAACATCAGTTCAGAATATACATTCGCAGTACCCAAAATTACATGTTCGTTGGCATTCCTTGAGGAATTATATTTGGTGATGAGTTTGGTGATTGAAACACTGTTTGATGATGCATTGCATGACTATCAACTATTTTTAGTTCTCCGAATTTTATTTTCTGTCTCAAATGTTAAGCCTTCTGTGCGTGTTTGTCTTTGTAGTGGGTATTTCATATTCGTTTTGTCCCCCAAAACGATAGCCTGATCCTGAAAGCTTGACTCTTGGATACTTTTCATGTACTTTGGTTGAGTTCAAATTCCATTATTTGTCGTCTTCGCTTGGAAAAAACATATATACCCGTAAAACAATTTGACAGTTATGAATTTGATTTTTGGATTGAAATAAATCACAGTTGGATACAATTACCTCATGTACTTATTTTGGCTGGACAAATATCATTATTGTCGTTTTCTTTATCATCCTTGGGTTTTCCCCTCTTCATGATTTAAAACAATGGAAACCTGTAATTCTAATCGTGATCGAGAGTTAGGTTGTCTATTGACATCAATAATTAAGCATATAAAATAAAACAAAGATCAAATCAAATTTCCAACCTTGTCTTAAAAGGATTACATATGGAAAGGAAGATGAGCAACAATATTTAGTAAATAATGTATTTATAGCCATCAATACATTAAAAGGCACCAATCATTCAACATTAAAATAATTTACATACCATCTACTTTTTAGTATATTTTAACTTTCGAAAAACAACTTGGGAATTATCTTATAATGTAGCAGGTTTGTGAATTCCGTGTGGCCATGACAAACTATAACGTACAATGATTATTTTCGACCATGCTGTGGATGAGCTTTGAGCAAGTAAGTTCTCTATTAGTTAAAGTAAATTTGGTTAATAATGGAACTGATACTGGTAGTTAAGGATAAAAACCTGAGTTTAAGTGATCCACGCTTTTCCGTTCCTGAGTTGTTTGTATAGTTAATAAGTTGTTAGTAAGTTATAAGGGATATAATATAAAAAAATTACTAAATTACTGAGCAACAAATATAAAATTCTAAAAAGAGACTTTTTATAAATAAATTAAAATGTCGACATAAGGCACTGTTTTAAAACAACACAATTTTTCAAACGTTTAAAAAATAAAAAACCAAAAAACTTAAAAAGCGAGAATCCAATAATGTTAATAAGAAAGGAAAGCATCTACATAGTTAATCAATATTATGCATTTCAGCCACTTCTCTTGACCTTCTCCTTCTTGATATTGACGGAACTAACGCTAATGTCAGAAATCTGAACAACATTTTCATTGTATGTATTAACAATTGAGGTTCCCACACGTTTAGCTGGAGGCAGATAAAATGAACACAACAAAAAATGTATAAACATACCGTAGTAGCAATGGTGTCTTGACACAGATAAATAACATTTATGCTTGTTATAAACTTCAAAACCTTGTAGGTTTCATTGTTGTAGACAAAATTCTCATTCTCTATACCAATCTTGAATAGGTATGTTTTTCCAGTTATCCTTTTTATAGCGAGAGGGATGACATCAGTCTTATGTATCTGAACAAAATATAGAACAACAGTGTTAATATAAAAAATTATTCAGAGGCAACCTATAATAATATAGAAATATTATTATTATCAGAATACAGAACATACCAACCTCAAAAAATTTTTTTTGATGGTCGAACGTAGTACTTAAATTTTTTATTGAGTAGTTGAATAGCTTCGATTATCTGTTGTCAGCAACTTTGTGTTGCTTGTGTTATCAAGCACAACTAAGTGCAAACTATACCTGCACAACAAGAATTTACAAATTAAAGTGAAAAAATATATTTTTTAGAAGATGTCGTAATAGTTTAATAACACGGGTACTAAGATCGATTTACCTTGGCAATGTGGGTGGATTATAAACTTTGCACTAGAAACATTAATATCTTTGCTTGTCGAAATCATTATAATTTGCATCTCCAAGATCATATTTTCGAACATTCAAACTTTCTTATCACACTGTTTGCAGCTCAAATAAAACCACCTCATATCAAAATTAATTGCACCATTCGTGCACATCAAAAGACACTTCTCAACATACATCCAATTATACTATTAGTCAATTCACTTTATGCAGGTCAATAATCACAGTATGTATTTTTAAAATTAATATGCAAAATAACCTGTTGCGTTGACAAAATCTGAACAACGGATTTATTCGGTGTATGTAATACAAAATAAATGTTTTCTGCACCACCAATTTACGAAGCCAAATACTCAGTTTCCACAATCGTCAAACAGAGATCATCTTTTGGCAAACTAATAGACAGACACATAAAAGAAATTATTGTTTAACATATCCTAATGATGATTGACCTTCCTTACATGGACAAGAAAATATTTAGAAATAAACAAAAATACCTGTCAAAAAAATACGCAGCTTCAAGTGTTGGAGGATTGATCACTATATCCCTATAAATGAAAGCATAACTCACACTTCGTTCTTCAGTGAATAAACAATTGCCTTGAGAGTAAGTTTGCTTCAACTTTAAAAACATAAGTATTAATAGAGTTCATGTATGTAGACGATCCATTTGAGATGATAATCTTGTTGATTCAATATGAATTACCTTTTGATATACTTTGTTGTTTACCAGTTTAAGACTATCATTTGGACTCTTTTTGGAGTTTGCTATGTATGTCTAGACTATGTTTTAGAGTCTTTTCAGGTTAAGGTACGTTTTGAAGCATTATGGAGATAATGGAGCTTGGTAGGTATTTACAGAAGATATTCAGTTGTTGTTCAGTCAAAGTCGAGGTCAAGCCTCACCATCGATCGACGGTGCACACTTGCTGTCGATCGACGGTCCACTCGCAGCGCAGATGACCGACAAAGCCATAGTCAAGATAATTTACAAGAATACCCTGACGAGTTTTGACCTAGTTTATAAGGTCT
>CAJHQP010005055.1:0-49321 GCA_905132765.1 Moricandia arvensis | reverse complement strand
CAAGATCATATCTAAAATAATATTTGAAAGATTGAAGCCATGGTTAAGTCGTCTCTAAAAATCAGTTTGCTTTTATTCCTAAGAGACTAATTATTGATAATGTACTTATTTCCCATGAGTTGTTGCATTCTTTACATACCAAGAACCTTAAGAATAAATTTATGGCTCTGGAACTAGATATAGCCAAGGCTTTCTATAAATTTGAGTGGTGTTTTATAGATGCAGTAATGGAAAAGATGCGATTATGTCACTAGTGGAGGAATTGGATCATGAAACGCATCACAATTGTGACTTACTCGGTATTGATCTATGGGGAACCATCCAAAATCATCAATCTGAAACTTGGGTTGAGACGAAGTGATCCATTTTCCTCTTATATATATATATATATATATATATATATATCTTATGCACTAAATGTCTCTCAAAATTGATTAAGCAGAACACACATAGTCAAAAAATACATGGTTTGAAGGCTTCCAGAAGTGGTCCGGAAATTCCTCATTTGCTTTTTTGCAAATGATTAGTTAGTCTTCTGCAAGGCATCAGAAGAAGAAAGATGCACATTCTCCTAGTGTAACAAAGGGCTTTAGGACACGAAGTAAATTATAACAAATCAGCCATTACTTTTGGTAAAGGTACTCCTTCTTCAGTACAAGAAAATATAACTAAAGTCTTCTGTATTACAGAAGTTGGGGGCTTTGGTTAGGGTTGCCTGATTATATTTGTAAACGTCAAAAAGAAGCTTTCCACTACATTACTTATAGAATTAACAACAAGTTGGATAGTTGGTATCCAAGTTCTTATCTTTAGCTGGGAAAATATTCTTTTAAAAGCAGTTATCACAGCTTTGTCAACTTACACGATGTCTTGTTTCATGCTCCCCAAAGTCTTAATACAGGAAATAACAAAGGCGATGAGAAGATTTTGGTGGTCTACACATCATTATAATCACGCTATACCGTGGATTGCTTGGGACAAAATCACTTTGTCTAAAAGAGAAAGAGGTTTGGGAACCAGAAATATGATAGCTTTCACAAAGCATTGCTTGCGAAACAAGCTTGGAGGTTGATAAATCTTCCTTCTTCTTCGTTGGCCCGAGTTTACAGAGCTAAATAATACATAAGAAAAGGTTTTATGAAAGGTCGAGCTACCAAACATCAAGTTGTGCTTGGAGAAGCATAATACAGACCCAATCTCCATTCCGCAAAGGAATGTACTGGGCAATAGAAAATGGTTCTCAAATAAGAGTCTACAATTAATGAAAATTGGTTCTAAGAGACCATACTCATATACCAAGAGGATCTGGTAGATAAGTCATCCTCTTCTGTGGGCACAAGACCTCTTTCTCTCTCGAGCTACCTCTTGAAACCTTCAAATATTACAAAATCTGTTGCACATTGAGGATGTCCAAGAATCATGTGCCTGAAACAAAGTATAACAGGTTCCCAAGACTTGATGTATTGGAGATATAGGAAGACTGTGTCATATATTGTCAAGTCTGGCTACCACCTACAAAGGCAAATTGACAGTGAACATGACAACAATACGCCACATGTCATTTCCTCTTCTCATATACAACTACGGAAGCAAGTTTTACAAAAAAAGTTTGGAGACCTAATATTCCACCAAAGATTAAGATCTCGTGTTGGAAAATACTCCACAATTGATTACCAGTGGCTGAGAATTTAGCAAAGAGAGGATGTAGAATTAACTGTGATTGTTGGATTTGTGGGGAAGGTCGAGAAACTTTTACTCAAATGCTCTTAGATTGTCGTGTGTCAAGAGATATATGGATGCTTTCCCACACTAAATACTCATTAATCCTTAATGATTATATCAATATCTTGCAGTTTGTTCAGATGATTATAGAGGAGAATGCAAGAGATTTGAATAGCAACTTAGCATTGTATATTGGATGGAGGATTTGGAAGATGAGAAATAAACTAATGTTTGATAACAAAAGGGAACATATATTACAAGTCATTACACAACTATTGTGGATAGGAAACTATGGGATGAAGCAATACAACACAATAAGCCTATCACCCATCCTAGGCCTGGGCATTTTAACCTGGACCCGAAAACCCGAACCGGAACCGACCTAAAAATACCGATCCGAAACCGAACCGAAAATTTACAAGTACCTGTTGGGTCCAAAATTCTTTTACCCGAAAGAACCGGAACCGAAAAGAACCGACCCGAACAGACTCGGACCCGAAAAGAACCGACCAGAATAGACCCGACCCGATAAGAATCGATTCATACCCGACTTAATAACATGAATATCCAAAAATATGATCTTTTGTGTTCTATTTTATATATTTATTTTATGATTTAGTTGAAAAAACTTTTTGTTAAAAATGTTTCTTATTATTTATATAACATTTTCAAGTAATATAAAATTTTAAATGTAAAGTTTGAAGTTTAATAATGTTTTACTTTAGTTATTAATAGTTTATTTTAAGTTATTTTGTTAAAATATAGATATATATGACAGATTTTGACTAAATTTGATGGAATTTATGTATTTCGTGTCTTTTTCATATCTTAAATACCCGAATCCGAAATGGACATGAATATTACGGGTATTTTATGGGTATTTTAAGTATAGACCCGAACCGACCCGAACCGACCCGAACCCGAGAAGAACCGACCCGAACCCGAGAAGAACCGACCCGAACCCGAACCGAAAATTTACAAGTACCTATTGGGTCTAAAACTCTAAGACCCGAAAGACCCGGATCCTAAAGGAACCGACCCGAACGCTCAGGCCTACTTTCCAAGTTACTCATCCAACTTCCATCTACGACTTCCTTCTAAAAGATACAACGATATTATGTGTTGTTGATAAATCCAGGAATTCATCCACTGAACCAAATCGAATATGGTGGTTCTTATATAGTAAAGAAGGTACCCTAATCATCCAAGGAAGCTCAGCAATTACTCCAACAGATCTGGCATTATAGGCTACAACAATGGCTATTTTGCTAGTTGTTCAACACCTAAACTGGCTGTCATACCAAATGTATTTTTTCTAGTTGATTGTGCGCAAATCTTCACAAGCATAGACACATCGTCATCATAGGGAAAAAAAAATCTCATTATGAATGAGGCATCTATAATGGTTCAAGATATTCTTAGGTTGTTCAAGCTTTATAATTTCTTTTTTAGACATACTCATAGAAGCTAGGTTTGATATGCTGATCAGTTAGCAAAAAGTGTCAAGTTAACCAACCAGAAATATGTAATAACCTTTGTTCAGTTATTAAGCCATGGTACTATCATTTCAAGTATTGTTGACAAAAATAGTACATAAACACTTTCTTAGTGTGTTGGGCGACCAGCCAACCGTTAAACTAAAGTTTACAAAGAATTTTTACGAAAAAAAAAGAGTTTACAGAAGAAAACTAATGGAGCGGTAAAACGAAGTCTATGATTACTTTTGAACGTGCGTTACATTTTAGACTTTCAATTTCGTATGTGCTATACTAATATTTTTTGTGAGAGAAACCTCAATTATTTACTAATAAAAGCGTTACTTCCAATTATTTTTTTGTTTTTATATGTTATCTGATTATTTAAAGAGAATCGATTTGCAAATATCTATATATGATATACGTTACGTTGTAAAAAAATAAACTGAAGATATACATCATGGTCGTAGACATTTAATATCAGCAGTTGCACCCAACATCGGAGTAAAGGACAAAAACTATAAATCATTACAATATTACAAGAAAATGATGTGGAATTCGACCGGAAAAAAATAAAATAAATAAAGAAATCGCTAGAGACAATTGTTATCAAACGGAAATTAAAAAGACTTGTATCACAATCATATAAAAGAGGAAACAAATTTTCATTATTAAGAAAAATATACAAAAAACCTCCATTCGTTGACCCTTCCCTGTCCTCCAATGGCGGCCCCTACGCCGTTGGCCTTGCCTCTTTCTCTCTCTCTCTCTCTGTCTCAAAAGCTCAAATAGCCCAGCAAGCAAAGTAGTCCAAAAAGAAACAAGATAAGAAGAAACCAAACTCGCAAAGAAACAAAAAGCAAAAAAAAAAAAAGAAAAAAAAAAACTGAAATCAAAAGATTTAGAGGAGAGCAAAAAATCGCCTTTTTAACACCTCATTCCCTCTTTCTCCGGCACTCTGTATAACGAAAAACGAGACCAAAGACGCAAACTTTAAGCTCTTCTTTTTGTGTGTGTTTCTCTTCTATTTTCTTCTTTATTTCTTTCTCTCTTTTTTTTTTTTTAAATTTCCGACAATGGAGGAAGAAAGTAGCAACTGGTTGATTTCAAAGGTTCTTCTTTTGTCTGTAATACTTAGTCTTGTAATTGTGAAAGGCATGTCTCTGCTTTGGTGGAGACCCAGAAAGATCGAAGAACATTTCTCTAAACAGGGAATTCGAGGCCCTCCTTATCAGTTCTTCATCGGTAATGTTAAAGAACTTGTTGGCATGATGCTTAAAGCTTCTTCTCATCCTATGCCTTTCTCTCATAATATCCTTCCAAGAGTTCTCTCTTTCTACCATCACTGGAGGAAAATCTATGGTTCGTTCTTCTTTTTTTTCAGATTCAGATAGTTCTTCTTTTTTACTCTGTTTCTAGTTTGTAAAATTGACTATAAGACTTGTTTCAAGGTCTCTTTTTCTTTTATTTGGTGAATTTCTTTTTTGGTTTTTCTTCCGTATTTCTGGGATTTTGGGTTCTTTCATCTGTAAGTTGAAATGATATGCAGTGAGTTTTCAAGTCAAGCCATACAAAAGATTTTTTGTTTTATTACACAAGTAAATAAATAAAAACTTTTTATTTTTATGTATTATGTTTTGTCATGATCAAATAATGATGTCAGTACTTTGATGTGAAAAAAAAAGAGGCTCTGTTCTTCCCCACTCTTTCCTCACAGGCTTAGTCATCATTTTCCCCTCTGTTAACTCTTGTCTTCTTTCTTTAGTCATCAGAAAAAAATATACTGAAATCTCGGTTTCTGTGCAGTGAATTAAATTTGCAGCAATTTAGTAAAATTTGGAAGAGCACTTGGCATTAACACAATACCCTGTTTTTGTCAAGTTTCCCACTTCAGGATCTGTTCATGTTTACAGCTTCTTTTGTCATGTTTTGTATAATTAAATAAGGGGGTTTAAATAATATTTTTCAGGTGCTACGTTTTTGGTATGGTTCGGACCAACTTCCCGGTTAACAGTGGCGGATCCCGATCTCATCCGAGAAATATTTTCAAAATCTGAGTTCTATGAGAAGAACGAAGCTCACCCTTTGGTTAAACAGCTTGAAGGTGATGGACTTCTTAGCCTCAAAGGAGAAAAATGGGCTCATCATCGCAAAATCATTAGCCCCACATTTCATATGGAGAATCTCAAAGTAACTGAATTAAACCAATTTTAATTTGTTTTTATGTTTCTTTTTTTTCTCTCATCTTTTTTGTTTTATGTGTTGGCAGTTGCTTGTACCGGTGGTGTTGAAAAGTGTGACGGAGATGGTGGAGCAATGGTCGGAGAAGCTTTTAGAAACTGGCGAAGTTGAGGTCGACATGTATGAATGGTATCAAAATTTGACCGAAGATGTTATAAGCAGAACAGCTTTTGGAAGTAGCTATGAAGATGGCCGAGCGATTTTCAGACTACAAACTCAACAAATGATTCTCTGCGCCAAAGCTTTCCAGAAAGTCTTCATTCCTGGTTACAGGTAAAGTAATTTTGGATATTAAGAAACGGACTAATTATAACCGAGAAAACTAATATACCAAGTTTTGTTTTTTTTTTTCAGTTTCTTTCCGACGAAAGGGAATTTGAAATCTTGGAAGTTAGACAAGGAGATAAGGAAGTCTTTGTTGAGGCTGATAGAGTGGCGGAGAAAGAGCGAAGAAAGTAAGGATCTGGAGCCGGCAGCAGCAGCAGCGAAGGATTTGTTGGGTTTAATGATTCAGGCGAAAAATGTGACGGTGCAGGATATTGTGGAGGAGTGTAAAAGCTTCTTTTTCGCCGGGAAACAGACAACATCCAATCTGCTGACGTGGACGACCATCTTGCTAGCCATGCACCCGGAGTGGCAGGCCAAAGCACGTGATGAGGTCCTCAGGGTCTGCGGCTCACGTGATGCCCCCACAAAAGACCATGTCGTTAAGCTCAAAACGGTGCGTTTCTTCCTTTTGTCTCTTGCTTTGTATTATTTCAATTTCTAAAATATTAATCTCAATTCTTTTTCTTAAATAAAAATCGCTTTAAATTTCACAAAGTAATAAACCAATCACCCATAGAAAGAGAATTAGTAATGACAATTTCCGCTACCGTTAATCATGGACTTTCTGTCGCCTACTCTCTACATTTCATTGCATTTAATTCGACACATGTCAAGAAAAATAAATTTCTTTATATATCCAAATGGTATAACACAACCTTTATTTTATTTTTCCAAACTATTGTTATATCTCCTAATCCTTATAATGTACAACGTTCATTCCAAACTGATATATAAGCTTTATTTATTCAAAACAAATACTTCAAATCTCGGTTTTCCAAAAGTATAAATATTAACTGAAATAACAAAAAAAAATGTATATGCAATAATAATGTTCATGACAAAACAACTGAACTTTTTTTAATTAAAAATTAGATATTAAAACATAAAACTATAACTTTTATTAAACCGTACTTTTGTTTTATGTATGTGTGTTTGAAATGATAAAATAGTTTTCTCTTTGATCGAAGTTAACCACACTCTTTCATTCATAAAAAGAAGATAACCACACTCGTTTTATCTCGATCAAAGACCAAAATGTTAACTATATGAAGAGGATACAATATTGATGTGTTTTTTTTTTAATATATTTTACAAATTTGCAGTTGGGCATGATTCTGAACGAGTCCCTAAGGCTGTATCCACCAATTGTAGCGACAATCAGACGCGCAAAATCGGATGTTGAGCTAGGAGGGTACAAAATCCCATGTGGCACGGAGCTTCTGATCCCAATCATAGCTGTCCATCACGATCAAGCAATTTGGGGTAACGACGTAAACGAATTCAATCCAGATCGATTTGCAAACGGAGTGCCTCGTGCAGCGAAACACCCTGTTGGGTTCATACCATTTGGTCTTGGAGCCCGAACTTGCATTGGTCAAAATCTTGCGATTCTTCAAGCCAAATTGACTCTTGCTATAATGATCCAACGTTTCACTTTTCACTTGGCTCCTACTTACCAACACGCACCTACGGTCCTCATGTTGCTCTATCCTCAGTACGGTGCACCGATCACTTTTAGGAAGTTGAAGAATTGCGAGGAACACTAAGAGATCCACAGTCTTAAGCTCGTTCTGGAGTTTGAAGCTTGGAATAAAAGAGGTCCTGAAGCTTTCAAAACTGACATTCTCCTTTTGTCGTTTATTTTTAACCTTCATAAATATATAGTTTTAACTTCAAAAACAATTTCTTTTCATTTTTTACAATTGTTTTTTATCAATATTCTGGTTTTGAATTATGCTTTTGATTTTTGCTATCTAGGACTTAGAGCGGCAACGAATATGTTAAATACAAAATTGCATCTGTTACTATTTTATATGTATGGTAACCCACATCATCTTGTGTCTCTATAAATTAATTCGATTTCATTTGTAAAACCCTCATTCTCCAAATAAACTTAAATAAATAATTTTTGAAAATATTTATTCTAATTAGTATTTAAAGGTTATCTTCAAATACCAGAATTTTTCATAAATTCACTAAATCCAAATTAATGTCAATAAAATCATAAAGCGGAAATATGAAAAACAAACAAAAAGAAAAAGTCCAAAACCGATCCGCTATAAATCACTCATGTTTGTCAGTTTCAACTTAAAAGAAGAAAAGAGAGGTGAGTAACAGGGGAATCACTCAGTGAGGTATTGTAAGTAAGATAGTTTCCCTTGAATCTTCGCGTTGTATTGATGTCAAGATATATAGTACAAAGTAGTTCTAATAAAGTAGAGATCTCCGTCGAATACTTTTAACTAAGCTAACAAACAAGAGAATAAAGTGAAGTTATTCTTTATTATCTATCACCTCCGCAGTTGGAGCGTAGGGATCCGTCACACCTAAACTAAATCGAAAGTTGTTGAAGAGTGAATAAGGAATACCGTTGGTGAAAATGTCCGCATATTGAAGCTGATGGAACGTGAATGACTTGGACTTTTCCCATTGTACTTTTTCTTGGACAAAGTGGATGACAATCTCGATATGTTTGGTGTGCTGAATGCTGATCATGGTCCAGGCTCAAAGATAAGTATATTGCATTGATGTTATCGTAGTACAAACTCGACGCCTTCTGAAGAGGACAATCCATCTCTAGTAGAAGATTACGTATCCAACAAGCTTCTGCTACAGCATTAGCAACCCCTTATACTCGGCCTCTGCACTCGATCTAGACAGGTTTGGTTGACGTTTTGCGGACCAAGAGGTCAGGTTGTATCCAAATTAGACACAATAACGTGATGTAGAGCGACATGTTGTCGAACAGCCTTCTCAGTCAGCATCTGAATAAGCAACTAGAGACATCCATTGGTGTTTTAGAACCTTTAGACCGTGTCCTTTGGTGCCTTGAATGTATCTGAACATTCGTCAAAGCTCTTGGAAGTGTCTCACGTACGTGGATCATGCATGAAAAGAAAAATCTGTTGGACTGCATATTGGATGTCTGGACGAGTAAACATTAGGTACTAAAGTGCTCCTGCAAGACTCATATACTCTGTTGGATTAGTCATCAGCTTTCTCTCTTTATCGCTGAGCTTGGACTTCATATCAACAGGTGTTATACAAGGCTTGCAGTCTGCCATTCATGATCCCTCTAGGATCTCTGTAGCATAACGAGATTGACTGAGGAACAAGCCTTTTCACTACAAGAAAATCTGGGCATTGTGACAAAATATTCTGTCACAATAGACAAGAATTCATAATAATATAATCATTATTACGTTTTTGTTACCAATTTTTAGTGGTTGCAATATGTGTGTCACAAATCTTTTAGTGTAACAAAAATGTCACAATATTTGCGATTACTAATATTTGTAGCAACTCGTCACACATAGTTACGTTAGATGATAGTAACAACACTGTTACAATTTCTTACATATCAAATTGTCTCAACCCGTCTTAATTTGTGATGATTGTAATGTGACAATTATGTCACTTGTAATAACGGATCCATTGTCACAAAATATTTAATAAATAATTAAATGCAAATGTAACTAGTTATAATAGTATCAGATAGTTCAATTAAATTTTATATTATTAAAAAGTAAATACAAATTAATGGATTAAATTATTAAAATATATTTAATTATAATAAAATGGTTAACATTACAGTAAAAATTAAAGCTAAAATTATGTACATACAACATACGATTTGCTTACCAATTAAAATTTGTTTTATATATTAAAACCAACATACAAATTAAGATTGACTTATAAAACTAAGGGCAAATCTCTCAAGTAATTCTTTTTGAAGTTTTTGTCACAAATATAGCCTTTAAGAACAAAAATGACAAAACTAACCTTTTCCTATTTTCAAAAAATTAACTTTTATATTATTTTTTTTTAATTTTAAACCTCACCCCCAAAATCCCACCCCATAACTCTAAACCCTAAGTCTAGATTAGTTAACCCAAGGGATATAAATGTATATTAGTTATTTTATTAACCTTTAATAAAAGTTATTTTGGTCATTTTTCTTTTAAAGGCTATTTTTGTGACAAAAATTATTTTAGGGCTATCTCATCCTCTAAAAACTAAACCCAACTCTTAAATTAGAAACAAAAACAAAAAACCTTAACCTAATTTCTTATCATATCATCTTCTCAGCCACCTCATTGCTTGTTGTGTTTCCGTCAACTCCGTATGCTTCACACATGAGTTCGTCTCTTTAATTCCAAATCCATCACGTTTTCTTACTTCTCATCTTCTTGTTATTATGGTTCTTGTTCCTCCTCCTCCCCTTCTTAAATCAACACAGTTAAATCAATGATCGTTAAACAAACTACACAAATTTATCTGTGAAAAACTTTTATTTAACGTCAATGAGAGGTAGGCTCAACCCAGTGGATTGTGACTCGCGAATATAAAAATCTACCACCAATGGCTTAAAACTCAGTGAATACAGCTTGCTCGTCTCCCCTCCAGGCTTTTACTTCTCGGATCAGAGCAAGCCCGACACATGGAAACCCCCAAGGATCTATGATGCACACCTCTATCTATGGCATGCTCCGCCGACGTTCCTCAACCGGTTTCGACGACATTCGCAAAGATTAGCGAGAAGACAAAGAGAATGAGAGAAAGACGAAAGAGGCCAAAAGGAGATAAAGTGAGTGATATGGAAGAAGAGAAACAAAATGATAAAGATGATTTAAGCGGCTGGAATTTCACGTGAAGATGGAGAAAGATATATTAAAACATATAATCCAAGAGAAGAGCTTGGTTTGGTTTAATAACAATTATATTATTCCAAAATTGCTAAGGAAAAGATTTTGATAGTTTTTCTAACTTGAACCTAGATTAATACTAATACTTTAGGAACTTCTTTTTACAATTACAACTAAAATCATAACATCAGTTTCATGTTATTTTATTTAATTTTCTCTTTTTATGCTAAGGTATCTCCAACTCTAACATCATTTTCCACTCCATAATAGAGTTTATTTCATAAATGGAGTAATCTATTTTTTTTGTTCATCGTTCCATTATGGAATGAAAAATGGAGTAGGGTTGGAGCATTTTTAATCTATATTCTATCTTACTACATTTTGGAGGGAAAAATGGAGTTTTACATTGGAGATGCTCTTATTATTTATTATTATTTATAGTTTAAATATTGTTATAAACAATGTGTTCTTGAACATAGATCACAATATATATGTTTGGAATTATTTTTTTCTAAAATTAGTTATTATTAAACTAAAAGGAATCTTTGTGAAAAAATAGAGTATAACTGGAAACTCTATGCGTTACACTTACATTTTATCTGTAAAAATTAAAATTAAAATTAAAATTTATAATAAAAAAATTATATCATTATTTTGTATTATGTTATTGTATAACATCTGTTTTTTTTTTTTTGATAATCAAGGTACCCAGATCTTTCACTTAGTCCGACTATCCCACCGCGTCCAACCGGAACTGGTGAGGAAGGTCCTGAAGGCCAAACGAAAACCATATTAAATCTGCTGTGGCCGGGGCTCGAACTCGTGATGGCGGATACCTCAGCCGAAATTCCTTTACCACCAGACCACGAGACCCGGTTAAAGGACTGAATCCTCAAGTAAAATAACCAGAATGATTGATTTCCTGGGATTTGTAAAAAAATAAGAGAAATAGCTAGATCTCCGATTTCAGGTAAGTGAATTATAGAGGATATAAGCTAGGGGTTTTGTATCCTAGAACTCGAACTTGTATGACATTTTGCAAAATATAAATATTATTTTTATCTAGCTTATAGCATCAAATTTTTCTGTCACGTCTCTGTATGCACATACTATAATTCTAAATTATATGTGGGTTTTACATGGTTATATAATAATATTCATGGTCCACGATATATAGGAAAATTTCTTTATTAAAACACAACCACAAACAGGTCTGTATACAGTATTCATAAAATTTTATTTATTTTGGCTATATTTTTGACGATAAATAATATATTAATATAGAAGATATTGTTATGAATGTTGTGTTTATTTCATGAATAAAAAGGTCTCTTATATAAGAGTTACATGGGAATATTCAGTATCTAGATATGCCTAGAATATACCAAAGAATAAACTTATTCTAAAGAATAAACCCCTCTTATGTTCATCCACATATAAGATAATTATCTATAACACTCCCCCTTGGATGACATATCTATAGAGCTCGTAGTGTGCTTAATGTTGCCTCATTAAAACCTTTCTAGGAAAACCAAAACCCAGGGTGGGAAAAAGGAAACCATAGATAAGGAAAAAGAGTACAACACACAACTACTCCCCCTGATTTGGAACTCCTTGAAGTTCCTGCAGCCTGCGCATGCCTATCATCTTGATGAGCTTCTTGAAGGTCGTTGTAGGCAATGACTTGGTGAATAGATCAACTGAGTTCTCGCTGGAACGGACTGAGACAACTAGGACCTCTCCTGCCTTATGTAGCTCGTGGGTATGAAAGAACTTGGGCAGGATGTGCTTGATTCTGTCTCCTTTGATATATCCTTCCTTGAGCTGAGATATGCAAGCTGTATTGTCCTCATACATGATAGTCGGCGCCAATGCTCCTGTGATCAGACCACTATCCATGCCAATGTGCTGAGTCATAGACTTAAAACGTATGGTCCTTTGGCCTTACATGCGGATATCATGGTCTACTTGGACCTGTGCACTTTTAAACATCGACCATATATGTGTTCTGGTTGGAATTACCTTGACCAAAACTTATCCATAAACAATATGGTCCGATCATGGTACTATATGTAATATAAAATTACATTCCTTATGATCTGGTGCATTTATCCCTTAGGGATATCTTCTGGCCACATATGCCAATGACCTGATTCATTATGGACCTTCCATATTATCAATGTGATCTGATCTATGTTTAAGTCATGGTCCTAGACCATACTTACATGTATGCACACTTCTTTTATGCTTACTTATTTTGCAGTTTATACTTAGATCTATTATTGCAGTCCACACTTATACTTTGATGATGTCTTATGACTATATTATTGTGGACAATCACCACATGTTGGGACCTGTATACTAGGTCATGGACCTTGTCCATTCATGCTTTGAATCTCGCCAATGAGTGGCTGAGAGATGACCTAATGTTGCTGGAACAACATGGTTCATGCGTGGTGACTTATGTATGTAGTTGGCCTACTGCCTTTGGTTCCTTAGAACTTCCTTTCTATTAGTTATATCATAGTCTATGCATACTGATATGCATATTGATAGATAGTACCTTAAGTCAATTCCATGACCTAGGCTCATATCTTAATTGCCACATACAAGATTTGAGCGAAAACGAGGTTGGACATGGTCATGGTCGGCAAGGAATTTTAGGCCGTGGACTAGATGGCTTTCTTTGCCTTTACTTGTGGCCATCTTCCACTTCATTAAGTGTTTAGGACGTGCTGATCATACACACACACGCCTGTGGCATGCTGCAAGTTCATTGCAGTCTCTACACATGTATAAACTAATAATCTGTTTAAGGTCTAACCAATGGCCTGAACCATTTAGACTTCTATGGATTGGTTCAGTGTATAAACACAAGGAGCTTCTCTTGTAAGAGAGCATACATATGGACTGATGGTTCTTACAGAACACTTTACTAAGTATCACTTAGTCCATCATATGATTTACAGCTGGTTTATTCAGTCCATAAGACAACAAGGAACAATGCTGTTCTTGAGAAACGTCTTTCTCATCTTTCTTTGGTACCTTTATGATCTTATCCAGTAAACTTTATGCTACTTAATATACCTTTATATGTCAATCTAACCTCGAGATTACTTATGACCAGAACTTAATCAATTTCGAGTTTTGAGGTAGCATCCACCACATAGGAGTAAATCTCCTTATAATCTGTTCCTTGATCTCTGTGAGTTTCCTTGTGTGATCAAGCCAAGCTTGAATGCTTTAGTAGGAACATGGAAACCACTTAGGCCACGTGGTCATGTCTCATATCTCACAATTTCTTTTTCACAAGATCTATTTGTCACTGGTTTATGTCTGATGGTGTTTATATGGCCAATACACACATCACTTCATTTATACTCGTATACACCACGTTTCTTTCTAATGTTTATGAGTACTCTCACGTGGGTTATGATCCTCGTTTCATATGTCTAAGTGCTACTTACTTATATGAGCTCTTTTATGTATTCTAATACATCAATGGTGTTAACACTCTTGTGTAAATAGTTATAGTTACTTAGTATTCCAGACATGATCTAATCAGCTTAAGATCTTATTATCCAGGACCTTAGTCACATTGTAGCTTGGCGTCCCAAGTCACAATGTATGGTACTAGATGGGTAGCCGGCCGGCCTTGTATCTTTATGTCTGGTCTGGTTTCTGTTGAACTCGGATTCTATCTTATGCACCTTTATCTTTCCTATCCGAGGTTCTTTTATCTTATGGAACTTATTGGTCTATCTTGTATAGACTTAGTAGCAACTTTATTGTGTCATCTTAGGACATCAATTTCGTGGTGCAAGCTGGTATATGACCTTAGTCATTCTATTCTTGGGTCAATGTGTCTGGCATATGATTTTGCTATCACTGCATAAGCTTTGCATAATTTCTTTATATCTTTTGGACGTCTTATATTCTAGTCCGAGGATCTTGCCTAGACACTGGTAGTTAATACCATTATATCATTCTTTTAACTTTTTAACCAACTTATAGCTTTTCTCCTTATTAATGTTGGATAATCAGATTACAGTCTCTTGCAATCTGTGTTCTTGGCCACTAATTAGTTCACCCATGTTTGGCTCAAGATATCTTTAATCACGTGGAGAAGTGCATTATTTATCCAACATATATTCCCAATTCTCTTATGAGGTTCTATCTTAGATGGCACATAAGTCTGTGGTGGTTCAGCTTCTTTTATATGTATGTGTCTGGTTCATGACCCTTAATCTGAGATGGGAATACCTATGCTAACTTGTATGGCCTGATGCTTATCAATCCTTTATACATGTGTATTTGTAATGTCTCCAAGTTTATAGACCTTTGTGGGTAATGGTCTTATGCGTGTGGGGAGTTTACAGACAAGCTGTTTGTAACATGGTCGTAGACCATGATCCACGGATTGTTGTATGTTCATGGATCAAGGTTTTATCCTTTCTCCCCCTTATGGACATACTATAATCACGTGGTATTAGAGACATTATAGCCTTATGAGTATCCTTTGTGCACATATTACACAATGTGAGATTCTATAGGATAACTCTTTTGTGCCTTTGTAGGATTCTGCATCAAGTTTAGACTAGGATGGCTAATCCAGTCATGCCATTAAGTTTAAATTTCATGGTCAACCTCATGGTTACCATGGCTTTAATCCTTTGTCTTATTGATCTTTAGCATAGTCTAGATCAATAAAGTATTTAGGAATAGTCTCGATCATTATCAGATAAGCATTTAGGCGATTTTCTATAAGAAAATGAAGGAACCTCTGATTCCTTTGGTCATTGGTCCATTGTGGAAACCATTCATTCTCAAGTATTTAAGACTCAATGGACCTTATATAGGTGAATAAAACGTGCCTTGTAGGCAAGTGCCTTAGGCGTGGTCAGACTATCCTATTTATGAGCTCTTATTTGATGTTTATCAATCAGGAAAAACAATCTCATTGTCAAGCAAAGTTAGGCACGTCTTAGAGCAATGAAATGACACTTTATATCATAAATAAAACGTGCTTAACACTTAGATAAAAGCAAGACATAAGATAAAAACACCAAAACGAAATCAGCGATCGAATTTTCAATCTTGTATCAATGTATAAGCCATCCCCACAATCCATGTGTTCCCAGGCTGCTTTCTCGGATTCATCCACTTCAGGGAGTTTCATCTTACTACTTCTTTGCTCAAGATACCTTTTCTGTAATCTATCAAATATTTTGATGGTATCTTTAATTTTCTGCTCCCTTTCCTCTCTTAATATTATGTATGAGAAAAGTTCATAATAAGTGGCAAAGTATTTAACTTTGTGCCGTAACTGAACATCCTTTGAATGGAATATGGAGTGTAATAACTCCTTATCTGTTATCTCTTCATCACATAGTTCAAGACTATAGATGATTCTATGTAGAGCAGTATTGTATTCATCTGCGAATTTAAAATCCTGTAATCTGAGCAATTTCCATTCTTCCATGGCTTTAAGATATAATGCCATAGAGAATCTGGTATTTATTTATTTTTTTGTTTTTCAAAGGTAACAAGGATCCTTTGTATCCAGATATTGATCTCTTAGATCCTCAGTGAGATGATAGCACATATTTGTTATGGTTGTATTCTTTTCACTTTCAATTGCTTTATTACCATTAGTAATACATTCCCAAGTCCTCTAGACTTAATGCAATTGTAGTGTTCATTGCCCAATCTAGGTAATTATCTCCAGAGAGATTTTAGGGCATTGTTATCCGAGGGTTTGAATTTTGACATCTGAAATATAGTATCAGTCAAAGACTTAGATTTCGGCCAATATCAATAATTCTTTGACCATTTGTGCAATCAATATAAACACAAGCCATACGGCTGTGATGTGCACAAGACCTTAAAGGTCACATAAATATATGGTCAATGGGGTGAGTGTGCGGCTAAGGGGCAATGCCACACGGCCATCGTGTCAAGATATGAGAGAGTTCTGCGGCTTATACTGTCATGATCCTATGGTGCAAGTAGGGTCCCGAAGTTAATCAAGAGACAAGACTCACTTTAGCCATAGTGTCACGGTTGCGTTGTCTGTTCATTCATCAAAACGATTAATCTAAATCTAAATATCCAATTCTCCTCCTGATTTATTTAAGGGTTTCAAAACCTTTTATGATTAATTTTGGAAATTAGGATTACTAAACCTCAAAATTAATTTGGTCACAATTTATTATAGTGTTTTATAAACTTATAAATCCGAATTAGGGTTTGATTTTAAATCATAAAACTTATGGTTTTTCAAAACTTTAACCATAATGACCCGATTTGTAAACCGGATAATCAAAACCTCATGATAAAAATTAAAAATCAAACGATTTTAGGGTTTAGGAATCCGAAAGGATTAGGGTTTTAAAGCAATCAAGCTTTTCAAGAAAAAGGCAGAAATAAAATTAGGAATTTAAATCTATCAACCTAATTTTTCAGATTATCAATCAATCAATTTAATCAATTTAAACAATCCTATTAAGGTTTCTAGGTTTGAATCCGATTCTAGGGTTTAATGTGTTTATCTTTTCTTTGCAGGTTGCAGATCGGACCACCTAGAGAGAGAGATCTGGGCGGTAAGCGAACTGGAGCTGGCCGGTACGATCGGAAGTTGCAGCGAACAGGTCTCCTACACGGAATGGTGCTGCGACCGGATCTCCTCCTGGTACAAGCTTCCTTACGCGAGCTGAGCTGGACAGGTACCAAACTGGTTCAGGGACGCTGTAATTGAGAGATTCAACCAAAAGGATCAATGGTTTTATACAAATCAGATTCAAATAAGATAAAAAAATAGATCAGATTAGGATTAGGGTTTTAGGTAAGTCGGCGGCGCGGTTTGTAATTGCGATTGCGGACGCGTCAGATCTTGGATCGTCGAGCCGTCTGCGGAAACAGATTCCTCTTGTCTTGGGCTTCAATTTGATATGTGGATCGTCGTCTGGCTCCACGGGGCTTGAGAGATACACCAGTTTGAAGTTGAGCCGGAATTTGGGCTTATGCAGATCTGGCGGTGCGGACTAAACTTGGTCGTGAGAGCGCGTCTGAGATCTGATTGATGAGTCGTCTTCTCCTATGAATTCTCCTCGTCGAGAGATTTAATTTGGTATATTACTAGCCTTCTGGTTCCTCACGGTTTGAGAGAACGGTCTCTCTGAAAATCGACTGCAGATTAGGGTTTTTGAGATATAGAGAGAAACACGATTTTTTTTATTAAGGTTTATGAGAGAAACAATCGTGCTGATAACGTGTTATGAATGTTGTGTTTATTTCATGAATAAAAGGGTCTCTTATATAAGAGTTACATGGGAATATTCAGTATCTAGATATGCCTAGAATATACCAAAGAATAAACTTATTCTAAAGAATAAACCCCTCTTATGTTCATCCACATATAAGATAATTATCTATAACAGATATATACTTTTCTAATGTTGGAAGCATAATATTATTGTGTAGTTTCTACTTAGAAGCGTTATTATTTCATTAAATCAGAAGAAGAACATTAAATTATAATTGCAACGTATTTCTTATATTGTTAAGTCACAATTTACGACATTTTTGTTTATCATCTTTTTGTATAAATTTGTCACAAACATTTAGTTTTTTCTATCGTTATAAATGGACACAAAGGATTTAGTCACACTTTCATCACTATGGTAACATAAACATAGTAACAATTATGTCACATCTATTGTTTCATTTATTTCCGGCATGTTTATGTTACTAACAGTGACAAAATTTGGCTACAATAAAACCGGTCACAATATTGTGACTAAGTGGTTGCACTCTTTTGACATAAAATATTAGTCAGAAACAAGTGTATAATATGTTACAAAGACTCCTAAGAAGAATTGATCTGACCAGAGTCTGTCAAGGGAACTCACTCTTGAGCATCTCAATGATCGTATTCCGTAAGATATAAGATGAAGCAGTCATGATGATGTCGCCCACATAGAGGATTAGATAGGCTCTTTCTTTGTTTTTCATGTAAACCAATAAACTTGTATTGCTTTTGGATTGAATAAACCCATGGTTAGTGATAAAATTAACAAATCAAGCATTCCAATCCCTTAGTGCTTATTTTAACCCGTAACTTGATCTGTTGAGCTTGCACACATCTTTGGTTTTGTAGGATCCACAAATCTTGAAGGCTGAAACATATACACTGTATCATCAAGGTGGCCATGGAGAAATGCGTTTTGTACGTCTAGCTCGTTGATTGGCCAAGAATTTACAAGAGAAACATGTAATGCTATGAGTATTGTGTTGGGGTCAAAAAAGGTAATCTCGAAATCAGCAGCAAATACTACTTTTCCCGGGAAACATGTCGTCGTATCCATTCAGCAACCATCACGCAAATCATCTCGCCCATCAGGCAAAGCAGAGCGGTTCACTTCGCCCGACGGATGAAGTGAACCACGCACAGCTCACTTCGCCCGTCGGGTGAAGTGAACCACGCACAGCTCATTTCGCCCGTCGGGTGAAGTGAAACACACACAGCTCACTTTGCCCATCAGGCGAAGAGAACCCGTTCACTTTGCCCGATGGGAAAAGTGAACCACGCACAGCTCACTTCGCCCGTCGGGCAAAGTGAACCACACACAGCTCACTTCGCCCGACGGGCGAAGTGAACCGCACACGGTTCGCCTCGCCCGCCGGGCAAAGTGGACTACTCCCCTTTGACCGACATGCGAGGTGGACTAGCCATCATGCGTCCTTTGGTCGTTCGACAAGCCGAACCAACTAACCTACATAAAGCCCTCGGTACAGCCTTCCCTTCTGAGAACGGATCAGCCTTGCTCTCGTTTCTTCCCGATCGAAGTTACCGTCAAGACTCTACGAGAAGATCGTATAAAAACAATAACGTCTTGAGTTATCTATCTTATACGAAAAGATCGTATAAAACAGCAATGTCATAAGTTGTCTATCTTATACGAGAAGATCGTATAAAACGACAACATATCAAGTTGTCTATCTTATACGAGAAGATCGTATAAAACGACAACGTCATAAGTTGTATATCTTATACGAGAAGATCGTATAAAATGACAACATATCAAGATTGCCTCTCTTATATGAGAAGTTTGGATTCCTTTTGGCAATCAGCATCGTTTCGGGAACTTTCTTCGATAAATTGAAAAAACGCTTAAGTCTAAAAACGACCCGAGAAGGGCCTAGAACGAGACTAAAAGCCCACACACGATTTTATCAGGTACCAATCCCAACCGGCATGACGGTCTATCCCTTATCTGCAGGAGAAGATAAATGTTAAGATCCAAAAGAGATAAATGTCAAGTTTCACGGATAAATACGAAGATTGGGAGAAAAAGGAAGTTTCCGCAAAGGGATAAACTCGACCTAAGGGAAAATCCGGGAATGGGAACTGACCTAAGAGGCATATATAAGGAGAGGGGAGGTCAAAGGCGCAGGGCATCAGATTTTTAGACCTAGGGCATTCATGTTAGATTTAAGAACTTACAACTGCGGCGGCTAAACTAGCAAGTTATACTTAAAACGTTTTTCTGTTTCTGTTCCTCGATTCTTGTTGTTAACAAATCTCTGCTCATTTGTTCTTCGGAAAGATCTTGTAACTTCATCTTCATCAATTAATAAAACGCCTCTGTGCAATCTTCATCGATTTTTCTGTTATTGTCTTCTTCTTTGTTTTGTGTTTTCAGCAGAGAGTTAGGGATCTCAAGGGAAACTAGGTTTGCATCGTTTCCCTCCGATTTACTTTCCAAACTTTATGGAAATAGACAGTGTGGATTCCAGCCCCCACAGTTTGGCGCTAGAAGGAGGGGGACATAAACTCTCTAGCTAAAACCCCTAAAACGATTGAGAAGCAATATGCCTAACCTAATCGACGGCGACGTCATCTCCTTCAAGGAGAGAGCAACAACCGATCAGGTTAAAGCTCTCAGCGATCTCCTTGTCATCGAGCTGACGATCCAGAATATCAATGTTGCGAGAATACTGGTCGATACCGGAAGCTTGACATATATCATCTTCAAAGACACTCTCGAGAGAATGGAAATCCATCCATCCGATATCTCGGGAGAAGCTACCATGACGCTCGGCAAAATTAACCTTTCGGTTAAAGCCGGCAGCATAGATAAAATTGTGGAGTTCCTGGTCATTGATCGACCATCATCATATAATGCGATCGTGGGAACTCCGTGGTTGAATTCTATGCAGGCAGTCGCATCAACTTACCACATGTGTCTCAAATTCCCTACACCTCGCGGGATCGAGACCATCTGGGGAAATCGGAAAATCTTACGAATCTGCTTCGCCGCGGAATTAAAGCGCAAAAGTCCATCGGCTGAGATTCTTCCGAGAAAGAGAAGGAAATTGTCTGCTAGTGATGACTCCCCAAAACAAGACGAAACCAAGCTCTTTTGGCAGTCACGAGGAGCCGAGGCCCTAGATGGGACACGCGAACCAGCCTGCGAACCCGTCATCTCGGTGCGCCTCGAAGAAACGTTCCCGAAACGCTGCGTCGAGATCGGCGTAAACTTGAGCGAGTCTCTGAAGATCGAGCTAATCACTTGTCTGAAAAAGAACTTGAACACGTTTGCATGGGCAGCAAAAGACATGCTGGGAATCAACATTAAAATCACATGTCATGAGCTCAATTTTGACCCAACTTTCAAACCCGTTAAACAAAGGAGGCAAAAGTTGGGACCAGAGCGCGCCAATGCAGTCAATGATGAGGTCGAAAAACTCCTCAAAGTCGGATCCATAACAGAAGTTAGGTATCCCGACTGGCTCGCTAACCCTGTCGTTGTCAAAAAGAAGAACTGGAAGTGGCGAGTCTGCGTCGATTTTAATGATCTTAACAAAGCATGTCCGAAAGATAGCTTTCCGCTGCCACATATCGATCGACTGGTCAAAGCCACGACAGGAAACAAACTCTTGTCGTTCATGGACGCGTTCTCCGGATACAATCAAATCATGATGAACCCGGACGATCATGAGAAAACCGCGTTCATTACCGACCGCGGGACTTACTGCTACAAAGTAATGCCATCCGATCTTAAAAATTCTGGTGCGAATTACCAACGGCTCGTCAACAGAATGTACTCCGAACAACTCAGAAAAACGATGGAGGTCTACATCGATGATATGCTCGTAAAATCCCTTGAGGAAAAATACCATATCAATCACCTCCAAGAATGCTTCGAGAGACTGAATCTCTACGACATGAAACTGAATCCTGCAAAGTGTAGATTCGCTGTAGCATCGGGAGAATTCCTCGGATATCTCGTTACCTACCGTGGAATCGAGGCCAACCCAAAACATATCAAAGCTCTGATCGGGATGGCCTCCCCAAGAACGAAGCAGGAAGTGCACAGATTAACTGGGAGAGTCGCCGTACTTAACCGTTTTATCCCTCATTCCACAGACAAGTGTCTACCTTTCTACGACATCTTAAGGGGGAATAAGAAGTTCGAGTGGACCGAGCAGTGCAAAAAAACTTTCCAACAGATGAAACACTACATGGCTGCTCCCCCAGTACTCGCAAAACCCCTAGAAGGAGAACCGCTGTACCTGTACATCGCACTATGGGCCACAGCCGTCAGCGGCGTTCTCGTACGAGAAGAGCGGGGCGAACAGAAGCCCATCTTCTACGTGAGCAAAACTTTAATTGACGCGGAGAGTCGCTATCCCATGATGGAAAAACTGGCACTAGCAATCGTGATGTCAGCATGAAAGCTCAGGCCATAATTCCAGTCTAATATGATCGTCGTACTCACGTCGTTCCCATTGCGCACTATCTTGCATAGCCCCAGTCAATCTGGAAGATTAGCAAAATGGGTAATCGAACTCAGCGAGTACGACATCGAGTATCGGCCGAAAGTCAGCGCAAAGTCCCAGGTACTCGCTGATTTCTTGGTAGAACTCCCCACGGGATACACCACAAACCAAGAACCGACCTCGACTTGGACTCTCCACGTCGATGGGTCCTTGTCTAAACAAGGCTCTGGGGTTGGGATCAGACTCACCTCGCCGACTGGAGAAGTTCTAGAACAATCATTCTGATTAATGTTCCACGTCTTAAACTACGAGGCCGAATATACGAGTCCTTGATCGCATGATTGCGGTTAGCCCACGGCCTGAAGACACGAAAGAATGGATGCATACTTAAAAATCGTCCAGAGCTTAGCTCAAAGCCTCGATCTGTTCCCTCTCACCCGAATTCCCAGCAGCGGAAACGCCCATGCTGATGCTCTAGCTGCCTTAGCGTCCAGCTCGGACCTGGGTCCGAGCAGAGTGATTCCCGTAGAGTTCATAGAACACCTGAGCATCGAGCCTCCCATCGTCATAAATCTGATCGACTCAACCAACGGCGATGTCGACGAGAGTGAAATCCAAGAAACACGAGATCTCGACAAATAAGAGTACGGATTCGATAAACCTTGGATGAGCACAATCCTCGCTTATATCGTCGACGGGAAAATCCCAGCGGAAAAGTGGGCCGCCAAAAAGATCAAAAGCCACACGTCACGATACGCTGTCGTCAAGGGCGAACTCTACAAATGGAGGTTCTCTGGACCGCTCATGACCTGCATCGAAGGCGAAAAGGCACTAGAGATAAGAGGTCCATTCTGGATCCTGCGGAAACCACTCTGGTGGAAGATAACTCGCAATTAAAATCAAGCGACAGAAACACTTTTGGCCAATGATGATCAAAGATTGCGAGATATTCATGCGGAAATGCGAAAAATTCCAGAGGCACGCGCCCACCATTCATCAGCCTGCTGAAGTATTGTCATCTATCTCAGCACCATACCCATTCATGAGATGGTCAATGGATATAGTCGGGCCTATGCACAGATCAAAGCAAAAACGCTTCTTGCTGGTCCATTTTTTGTCGAACCTTACGAACAATATCTTCTCCGAACAGTCCATCCGCGACAATAAAACATAAACCCCCTCCCGTAAGCCTTTCGCGAAAGCCCGAAATCTACCAAATAACTTTGTTGCTGATCACAACAATCTCGCAACGTCCTAAACAGACTAAGTTACTTCAAAGAAGTAACTCTCATACACCCGACACAAGGGTAATAGCGCTATAAAGGAAATCTGAAATTTTGGTCAGCACCTTCGGGGTGCTCGATTCTGGCCAGACAAGTCGTATAAGCCGAGAACATATCGCGGACTTTAAAGCGGTGCAGAATCAGGAAGAAATTGCAACAGGAAAAACGAAAGCCGACTAGTTGTCGCACAGCCTTAACCGAGAGTAAACCTAGGTCTTGCCCTAAACCCAGCACACTGGTCTCTAACGTCTCAAGGCATGTAATATCGAAAGATACGAGATCCTGAAAGCATGTCTCTTCGTTCACATCTAAACGCTCCTGAGTTTCTTTCACACATCTCGAACGAGCAACGAACAGAACGATCTACAAGTAAGAGTTGGTTACGAGATGACAACTCCTAACATTTCCTCTACACGCAAATACACGACACGTTCGTCAATCGCAAACCTCTTTTTATTAAAGCCTAATTCGTACAAAAGCCACAAAAATGACAAGGATTCAAAGCCACCAACAGCCAGTCCCGAATAAAACATAAAGGCCACACTCGGCCAAATCAAAGATAAGCAACAAACATCATAAAACTAAGGTCTAACGCAGAGGCCTCGAAATCAATCATCCTCCGTAACTGGAGCTGCACCCTCACCATTCACCCCGTCGGAGCTCGGAACCATGCCAACCATTTCTCCCTTAGCCGCTGTTTGAACCGAGTTCGGTCGCCTATCATTAAAAAGAGTGACATGACTCGTCAGTGGGTTATTTCAAAGGTGTTTTACTATTTATGAGTGGAAGAGTCAGTTTATCGTTGAGAGAGTCGGTATAAAAATGGGGGAACAAAATAAGATCAGTAGGTGTTGCTTGGTGAGCCAGTCAGAGAGTACAAGTTGGACATATACAAGGAGGTGAAAACCCTAGTTCTAGCCGTCTTGTAGTAAGAGTGTTTGTTCTTTCGCCACCCTCCTCGTTGCCTCTTCCTCCATATTTATAGTGTGCTCTACCTTTCCTTGAAGGCTTAGGTCAATATACCTTAAGAGGCATCTCCTCAATGGGCTCTCTGGTCGGCCCATTGAGGCATGCATCGTTTGGCTACTTTTAGTCGGTCTTGGGCTGAGCCGAAGCGCGATCGGCCATTGGGGCGGCCTAAGTTGCTCCTAAGTGGGCTGTTCCTATTCTCCGGTGGGCACTGAAGAATGAGACGTTCCACCTCCTACAGCCGCCAGATCTTGACCCTCTTGGTCGTCTAAGCAAGGTGGAAGGACACACTTGACTTCAACCCTGCAAGGATTAAGTCAAAATCTCCTTCCACAGCTATCAGCTCTGCTCTACGAGCTGAAAGCCTTGCTTCCTCGGCCCTCATGGATAAAGGTGTATCTCCGAGAAACGACTAAATCACTCCCTCGAATCCCGCCAAGGCCACATCCCTGGCACGTACGGCTGCTAAAGAGTCGAGTGACTCAGCGATCTTCACAAGACGGTTCTGAAACTTGGGACGCATGGCTTCCCGGGTCTCTCCAAGCACACCCATCGCGGATCCTACCCCACTCTTGAGCTTGCGCTTCAGTCTTCCCCACTCTTGAGCTTGGCTTCCTTCGCCTTAATCAAGGAGCTCGCGGTCTTCCCAAGGTCTTGCTCAAGCTCATTTATCCGAGACTCGCGCTGGGTTAACTCCAGAGAATGAGCATCCTCGATGGTCTCAAACTTCTCCTCAAACCGCAACACCCTCTCTCGAGACTCCTCTAACTCCTTAGTAAGACGCTTTGACTCCGATCCGCACTCATTAATCATCCCATCGACCAGCAAGACAAACTTCAAAGCATGGCGATGATTAGTGAACAAACGATAGGAAAAAAACTCTATTTTTTTTTCCGAAACACACATCTTGGCGCGACGTCGGGACATCTGACGAGTGGCGGACGCCTTTGCAGATGAAGGACCAGCTTCGGGGGCCTTAGTGCACCTTCTCTTCTTGGCCGGGTCTGGGTTAGCACTCACCCTCTCGCGGCTCTTTGACGAGCTGATACCAGCTGAAATGAGAGTAGATGAGCTGGATGAGCTGAGTGAGTTAAGTGACACTAGCTTGGAGCTGAATAAGCTAAGTGACACTGAAGATGAAGCTGGTTTAGTTGCTGGGCGAAATGAGCCATTTACAGCCCACGGAAAAATTCATAACAAATTCAATTTGGGTCTGATTTACACCAAATTCGACCAGGCCTTTGCTGATGGTCTTCTGCCCGTTTGCATCAATAAATATCAACAAAAGGAGTCAAAGTCGTGGTCAGACATAAGAACATTCAACAACACACTTATTTCTAGTCAAAAGTCTTAGTTTTTGTTTGTGTTTTCTAAATTTCTAGTTTTCCACAAATTCTTTAAGTCTCTCTTTGACTACAAATAGTATTTAATCACATCCCATGAATAAAATCAGTCTATGTTTTTAGTTTTTTTTCGTTTCTTCTCTGAGTGAGAGAGAGAGAGTTCTTTAGCTAGTTCATTGGTGTGAACCGGCTTGTTGATTTGGTGGTCAGCCAATTCATCTTGTGTGTTGTTTGGTTGTTAGCCAAGACATTCATTCATTCTTAATTGGTTAGCCTTAGATCGTGGGTATATCAAGAGCCATTCCGCTTCTCTTGACTATCCATTAAATCCATTTCAGTTCCAGAAGTGCCTTTGCTGTCATGTCCCCGATCCTAGACAGGATCGTTGGGACGGACCATGGTACAAGAAAACGTACCAGCAAGGCCTTAGTGTCTAACCATGAGGTATCATTGTCCGGGAAGCAGGTTAAGTGCATCAGGAAGCTGAGACTTAACCAGGAAAGGTTGGAAATGAGCTTAATGCAGCTGGGAGGTGTAAGGAAGAACTCAAAACAGCTCAGGACAGCTTGAGGCAGCTCAACCAAGCTCTGGGTAAGATTTGGGTAGCTCCGGGAAGCTTAAGGTAGCTGGACAAGAGTATGAACAGCTGGAGGATGTGCGGATGAAGCTCGGACCAGCTGGAGGGAGCTCAACCAGCTAGGAGTAGCTCAGAGGTAGCTAACTCCAGGAAGGTCAGCTAGCTGGAGCTGATGGACTAGTTCACTCAGCTGGAGTAGCTAGTGGTCAGCTCATCTCAGCTCGGTGAGGTGTTATGGTCCGGGCCGGTGTGGACGGGTCATGGGCGGTTATGGGTCTGGTTGGGTCTTGCTTGATCCAGCAAGGGTCCGTGGGTCTTGGAAATTGAACAAGGGATCCAGGAGGACATATGGGCCTATTTCCAGAAAGCCCACACGTCCAAGAGAGCAGTTGGGTGGTTTTGGGCAGAAAGGGAGGGAATGAGCAGTTGGGCAGTTTTGGGCAGTTACCCACGTCATTCCCTATGAATATAAGACCCTCTGGACGAAATTAATCAGTCAAAAACACAAGGCAAACCTCTGCCAAAATCCAGAGAGAAAAGAGAGAAAGAGGAACAGATTTTGAAGGCTAAATCCGTGTGATCTCTCCAACCGTGTGAGTTCTGTGAAGATCAAGGCGCAGACATGGATACCAGACAAAGGGATCGTGGTAAGGAGAAGGAGAAGGATCGTGGCCAGAAGGATCGATCCTCTAAGTTCAGTGGTGTGGATCATGTAAACCAAGGGCATGGACCATTGTGTGAGAACATGTGGTCTATGATCTCTGGAACTCTGATCACGCCCATTTCTGTTTGTATACTTCTTATATCTTCCTCTCCTGATATGTTTACGAGAGTTTGGTGATCAGAACGGCCTTCCCATGGACCAAGCATAAGGTTGGTTCCATTGGACAGTTTATCGGCCAGAAATGAGTTTCATGATCCCAAACTACTCTATATGTTTTTGTTTTGCTTGAAAACTTGAGGATAGATATTTTAGGATTTATAAGAATTATTGGAAAAGACTAGACACGATTTGGACTTGATTTTCTCAAAAACCATATTTTGGTCCTTGGGCTGTTTGGGTCGGATCTTAGGGCTCGGGGAGGTTTCTGGTGAATCCGACCATGGATTCCTTCTAGTTAGGATTTATCATGAATTTTAATGAATTTTATTTAGTTTTTGGACCACTTTTGAAAAAGGGTCAGAATTGGTCCAAGATAGTCCTTAGGCGCAGAACCATGCAATTGCTTAGGTTTGTGGTTAGGTTATCGGACATATTATCATGCTGTTGTGCTTGTGTGGTTTCAGGTAAGGACATGGACCGTGGCAAGGCCAAGGAACCGTGAGGATTCAAGCCGGAATGGATGTGTGTGTGGGTTAAGGGGTAGAAACGTTTAAGTTATGAACTTATGATAGCCTATTGTGCAACTTGGATCACATGAATACTTTGTATCACTCTGATTTATATTTATACAATCTGTTTGCCCTTATTTGATATTAATTCTAACTCTGAAATGAAAGAACCTCACTTTTGTTAAAAGGACTTAGAAATTATTGGACTTAGAACCGGAATCAACCTTAGTATTGTTTAGGTTAAGACTTGGATCTGGTTGGGGTTCAATGGACCAGGATCGGGTCTTACATTTGCTTTCTCGGATCATATCCAACACCCGGCTAAAGTGATCCTTCCCGTTTCAGGACGTATCAAGTGGTATCAGAGCCACTTCGGCTTGTTTGTTTTCATTTTATCTTTTCATCTTCTCATCTCTCCACGATTTTCTTTTCTTATTTCTTGTTGGATCCGGGCTGTTCCTTTACTCCCTTGTGATTGCCAGTATTAAAAAAACAATAAAAGAAGCGTAAAAGTTTTGGCTTGAATCACTACTGAAGAGAATTAATCCAGGGGAAGTGGTGGAAGAGAAACCCTGCTGGCTGAAGAGAAACCCGGCCATAGGACAGTTAAGGCTGATCCATATTAAAAAAAATCTCTTCATCTTATTTCTCTTTTCTTTTACCCATAAAAGGTTGTTTTCGTTTTTGATTGCTGAATTTTGAGTGCCTATCATCCTTTGAACCAGTGAAAGAACTCTAAATGACCATCTAAAAATCGTGAGCTAAACACTTTGAGAGTGTGAGGATTTTATTTGCTAACTTTTGTTAAGCGTTTTCAGGATGTTTGGACTTCTCAAGAAATCAAAACCCCTACAAGATGACGTCTACTTTCCTTTTAAAATTATTTTTGAAAAGGAGCAATTGATTTTTAATAAGAAACAGTTTGCTACTAATGGGTTTGATTTTGTGCAGAAAAAAAGAAACCAAAGGATGAGGCAAAACAGATTCGATGATGATGAGAAAAGGGTCAAAAATGGTGATCATCCCTTCACCAAAGCTAAAAGAAGCAGCTGTGATATGCTTGATCGGAACGAGCTTCAGACTTATGCCAACTTGAAGAAGATGCTGCATAAGGCAATTTTTGCTATTCAGCAACTCAAAAAGAAGAGAAATACCAACACTTCTTCTGCACCAAAACAGCAATGTAAGTTTTCTTCTCTTTCAAATTCTGATTTGAAAACTGATGTGTCTTCTTTTGATAAAAGCAAAGCTGTGAAACCCACAAGCAAAGCTCATTCTACCAGGTGCTTCAAATGCCATAGGATCGGTCATTATGCCAACAAATGCCAAAACCATAAACCGTTGGTGATTTTGGAGAGTAACAAAGCTGAAACCGAGCCAGAAAAAGAAGACTATTCAGACCCATTACCAATTTTCGACGACTGTGCACATAAGCCGATGACAGGTAGTTCTGAATTGATTTTTCAGTTTGAAAAGAATTCTATAAAGGTTTTGAACATGAATGAATTTTCTGGTCCTTTAAATACTTTTGATATTGGCGCATATGACCTTGGTCTTGGAAGATTTATGTCAATGCATGAAGGGCCAGATGAAGAACAAAGCCGTGGTCATCAAGCAAACCAAGAAAGATCTTCTTCCATTCAAAAACCAGACAAAACTCAAGGTGAGAAATTTTCTGATTATGATTCTTTTGCTTATAACCCTTTTCCTTTTAATGTTTCAGATTTGAGGACAAATCTTTTTGAAGAGGGAGGGAATGATGCGCCTCGAATCGTAGACTCGGACCAGGATGATGCGACCATGGCTGAGACAGCTGATTCTTCAACAAAGGACAAACCAGGAGGGTTTAATGGCGAGTATATTGATCTAAAACCAGCTGGTGAGACAGAGGACAAGCTGAAACAGAGTGTGCACGAACTGGAACCAGCTGAAGAGAGTGTGCTTGAGCTGAAACCAGCTGAAGTGAGAGTAGATGAGCTGGATGAGCTGAGTGAGTTAAGTGACACTAGCTTGGAGCTGAATAAGCTAAGTGACACTGAAGATGGAGCCGGTTTAGTTGCTGGGCGAAATGAGCCATTTACAGCCCACGGAAAAATTCATAACAAATTCAATTTGGGTCCGATTTACACCAAATTCGACCAGGCCTTTGCTGATGGTCTTCTGCCCATTCGCATCAATAAATATCAACAAAATGATTAAAAGTCGTGCTCAGACCAAAGGACATTCAACAACACACTTATTTCTAGTCAAAAGTCTTAGTCTTTGTTTGTGTTTTCTAAATTTCTAGTTTTCCACAAATTCTTTAAGTCTTTCTTTGACTCAAGTAGAATAAATATGTAATCACATCCCATGAATAAAATCAGTCTATGTTTTGAGTTTATTTTCGTTTCTTCTCTGAGTGAGAGAGAGAGAGAGAGAGAGTTCTTTATCTAGTTCATTGGTATGAACCGGCTTGTTGATTTGGTGGTCAGCCAATTCATCTTGTGTGTTGTTTGGTGGTTAGCCAACACATTCATTCCTTCTTAGGTGGTTAGCCTTATATCATAGGTATATCAAGAGCCATTCCACATCTCTTGACGATCCTTTCAATCCATTTCAGTTCCAGAAGTGCCTTTGTCTTCTCGGATCATATCCAACACCCGGCTAAAGTGATCCTTCCCGTATCAGGACATATCAAGTGGTATCAGAGCCACTTTGGCTGGTTTGTTTTCATTTTATCTTTTCATTTTCTCATCTCTCCACGATTTTCTCTTCGTATTTCTTGTTGGATCCGGGCTGTTCCTTTACTCCCTTGTGATCGCCAGTTATTAAAAAAAAACAATAAAAAAAAAGAGTAAAAGTTTTGGCTTGAATCACTTCTGAAGAGAAATCCAGGGGGAGTGGTGGAACAGAAACCATGCTGGCTGAAGAGAAACCCAGCCTTAGGACAGTTAAGGCGGATCCATATTAAAAAAAAATCTATTCATCTTCTTTCTCTTTTCTTTTACCCATAAAAAGTTGTTTTGGTTTTTGATTGCTGAATTTTGACTTCCTATCATCCTTTGAACCAGTGAAAGAACCCTAAGTGACCATCTAAAAATCGTGAGCTAAACACTTTGAGAGTGTGAGGATTTTATATGCTAACTTTTGTTAAGTGTTTTCAGGATGTTTGGACTTCTCAAGAAATCAAAATCCCTACACGATGACGTCTACTTTCCTTTTAAAACTGTTTTTGAAAAGGAGCAATTGATTTTTAATAAGAAACAGTTTGCTACTAATGAGTTTGATTTTGTGCAGAAAAAAAAGAAACCAAAGGAAGAGGCAAAACAGATTCGATGATGATGAGAAAAGGGTCAAAAATGGTGATCGTCCCTTCACCAAAGCTAAAAGAAGCAGCTGTGATATGCTTGATCGGAACGAGCTTCAGACTTGTGCCAGCTTGGAGAAGATGCTGCATAAGGCAATTTTTGCTATTCAGCAACTCAAAAAGAAGAGAAACACCAACATTTCTTATGCACCAAAACAGCAATGTAAGTTTTCTTCTCTTTCAAATTCTTATTTGAAAACTGATGTGTCTTATGCACCAAAACAGCAATGTAAGGGCGAGATGAAGAAAAAAACCGTGGTCATCAAGCAAACCAAGAAAGATATTACTTCCATTCAAAAACCAGACAAAACTCAAGGTGAGAAATTTTCTGATTAAGATTCTTTTGCTTCTAACCGTTTTCCTTTTAATGTTTCAGATTTGAGGACAAATCTTTTTGAAGAGGGAGGGAATGATGCGCCTCGGATCGGAGACTCGGACCAGGATGATGCGACCATGGCTGAGACAGCTGATTCTTCAACAAAGGACAAACCATGAGGGTTTAATGGCGAGTATATTGATCTAAAACCAGCTGGTGAGACAGAGGACAAGCTGAAACAGAGTGTGCACGAACTGGAACCAGCTGAAGAGAGTGTGCTTGAGCTGAAACCAGCTGAAGGGAGAGTAGATGAGCTGGATGAGGTGAGTGAGTTAAGTGACACTAGCCTGGAGCTGAATAAGCTAAGTGACACTGAAGATGGAGCTGGTTTAGTTGCTGGGCGAAATGAGCCATTTACAGCCCACGGAAAAATTCATAACAAATTCATTTTGGGTTCGATTTACACCAAATTCGACAATGCTGATGGTCTTCTGCCCATTTTCATCAAGAAATATCAACAAAATGAGTAAAAGTCGTGTTCATACCAAAGGACATTCAACAACACACTTATTTCTAGTCAAAAGTCTTAGTCTTTGTTTGTGTTTTGTAAATTTCTAGTTTTCCACAAATTCTTTAAGTCTTTCTTTGACTACAAGTAGTATAAATATGTAATCACATCCCATGAATAAAATCATTCTATGTTTTGAGTTTATTTTCGTTTCTTCTCTGAGTGAGAGAGAGAGAGAGAGTTCTTTATCTAGTTCATTTGTATGAACCGGCTTGTTGATTTGGTGGTCAGCCAATTCATCTTGTGTGTTGTTTGGTGGTTAGCCAACACATTCATTCCTTCTTAGGCGGTTAGCCTTATATCATGGGTATATCAAGAGACATTCCGCATCTCTTGACGATCCTTTCAATCCATTTCAGTTCCAGAAGTGTCTTTGCCTTCTCGGATCATACCCAACACCCGGCTAAAGTGATCCTTCCCATTTCAGGACATATCAAGTGGTATCAGAGCCACTTTGGCTGGTTTGTTTTCATTTTATCTTTTCATCTTCTCATCTCTCCACGATTTTCTTTTCGTATTTCTTGTTGGATCCGGGCTGTTCCTTTACTCCCTTGTGATCGCCAGTTATTAAAAAAAAACAATAAAAAAAAGAGTAAAAGTTTTGGCTTGAATCACTTCTGAAGAGAAATCCAGAGGGAGTGGTGGAACAGAAACCCTGCTGGCTGAAGAGAAACCCAGCCTTACGACAGTTAAGGCGGATCCATATTAAAAAAAAAATCTCTTCATCTTCTCTCTCTTTTCTTTTACCCATAAAAAGTTGTTTTGGTTTTTGGTTGCTGAATTTTGACTTCCTATCATCCTTTGAACCAGTGAAAGAACTCTAAGTGACCATCTAAAAATCGTGAGCTAAACACTTTGAGAGTGTGAGGATTTTATATGCTAACTTTTGTTAAGTGTTTTCAGGATGTTTGGACTTCTCAAGAAATCAAAACCCCTACACGATGACGTCTACTTTCCTTTTAAAACTGTTTTTGAAAAGGAGTAATTGATTTTAAATAAGAAACAGTTTGCTACTAATGAGTTTGATTTTGTGCAGAAAAAAAAGAAACCAAAGGAAGAGGCAAAACAGATTCGATGATGATGAGAAAAGGGTCAAAATGGTGATCGTCCCTTCACCAAAGCTAAAAGAAGCAGCTGTGATATGCTTGATCGGAAAGAGCTTCAGACTTGTGCCAGCTTGGAGAAGATGTTGCATAAGGCAATTTTTGCTATTCAGCAACTCAAAAAGAAGAGAAACACCAACACTTCTTCTGCACCAAAACAGCAATGTAAGTTTTCTTCTCTTTCAAATTCTGATTTGAAAACTGATGTGTCTTCTTTTGATAAAAGCAAAGCTGTGAAACCCACAAGCAAAGCTCATTCTACCAGGTGCTTCAAATGCCATAGGATCGGTCATTATGCCAACAAATGCCAAAACCAGAAACCGTTGGTGACTTTGGAGAGAGACAAAGCTGAAACCGAGCCAGAAAAGGAAGACTATTCAGACCCATTACCAATTTTTGATGACAGTGAACATAAGCCGATTGCAGGTAGTTCTGAATTGATTTTTCAGTTTGAAAAGAATTCTATAAAGGTTTTGAACAAGAATGAATTTTCTGGTCCTTTAAATACTTTTGTTATTGGCGCATATGACCTTGGTCTTGGAAGCTTTATGTCAATGCAAAAAGGGCCAGATGAAGAAAAAAGCTGTGGTCATCAAGCAAACCAAGAAAGATCTTCTTCCATTCAAAAACCAGACAAAACTCAAGGTGAGAAATTTTCTGATTATGATTCTTTTGCTTATAACCCTTTTCCTTTTAATGTTTCAGATTGGAGGACAAATCTTTTTGAAGAGTGAGGGAATGATGCGCCTCGGATCGTAGACTCGGACCAGGATGATGAGACCATGGCTGAGACAGCTTATTCTTCAACAAAGGACAAACAGGAGGGTTTAATGGCGAGTATATTGATCTAAAACCAGCTGGTGAGACAGAGGACAAGCTGAAACAGAGTGTGCACGAACTGGAACCAGCTGAAGAGAGTGTGCTTGAGCTGAAACCAGCTGAAGTGAGAGTAGATGAGCTGGATGAGCTGAGTGAGTTAAGTGACACTAGCTTGGAGCTGAATAAGCTAAGTGACACTGAAGATGGAGCTGGTTTAGTTGCTGGGCGAAATGAGCCATTTACAGCCCACAGAAAAATTCATAACAAATTCAATTTGGCTCCGATTTACACCAAATTCGACCAGGCCTTTGTTGATGGTCTTCTGCCCATTTGCATCAAGAAATATCAACAAAATGAGTAAAAGTCGTGGTCAGACCAAAGGACATTCAACAACACACTTATTTCTAGTCAAAAGTCTTAGTCTTTGTTTGTGTTTTCTAAATTTCTAGTTTTCCACAAATTCTTTAAGTCTTTCTTTGACTACAAGTAGTATAAATATGTAATCACATCCAATGAATAAAATCAGTCTATGTTTTGAGTTTATTTTCGTTTCTTCTCTGAGTGAGAGAGAGAGAGAGAGTTCTTTATCTAGTTCATTTGTATGAACCGGCTTGTTGATTTGGTGGTCAGCCAATTCATCTTGTGTGTTGTTTGGTGGTTAGCCAACACATTCATTCCTTCTTAGGCGGTTAGCCTTATATCATGGGTATATCAAGAGACATTCCGCATCTCTTTACGATCCTTTCAATCCATTTCAGTTCCAGAAGTGTCTTTGCCTTCTCGGATCATACCCAACACCCGGCTAAAGTGATCCTTCCCATTTCAGGACATATCGAGTGGTATCAGAGCCACTTTGGCTGGTTTGTTTTCATTTTATCTTTTCATCTTCTCATCTCTCCACGATTTTCTTTTCGTATTTCTTGTTGGATCCGGGCTGTTCCTTTACTCCCATGTGATCGCCAGTTATTAAAAAAAAACAATAAAAAAAAAGAGTAAAAGTTTTGGCTTGAATCACTTCTGAAGAGAAATCCAGAGGGAGTGGTGGAACAGAAACCCTGCTGGCTGAAGAGAAACCCAGCCTTAGGACAGTTAAGGCGGATCCATATTAAAAAAAAAATCTCTTCATCTTCTTTCTCTTTTCTTTTACCCATAAAAAGTTGTTTTGGTTTTTGATTTCTGAATTTTGACTTCTTATCATCCTTTGAACCAGTGAAAGAACTCTAAGTGAACATCTAAAAATCGTGAGCTAAACACTTTGAGAGTGTGAGGATTTTATTTGCTTACTTTTGTTAAGTGTTTTCAGGATGTTTGGACTTCTCAAGAAATCAAAACCCCTACACGATGACGTCTACTTTCCTTTTAAAACTGTTTTTGAAAAGGAGCAATTGATTTTTAATAAGAAACAGTTTGCTACTAATGAGTTTGATTTTGTGCAGAAAAAAAAGAAACCAAAGGAAGAGGCAAAACAAATTCGATGATGATGAGAAAAGGGTCAAAAATGGTGATCGTCCCTTCACCAAAGCTAAAAGAAGCAGCTGTGATAGGCTTGATCGGAACGAGCTTCAGACTTGTGCCAGCTTGGAGAAGATGCTGCATAAGGCAATTTTTGCTATTCAGCAACTCAAAAAGAAGAGAAACACCAACATTTCTTCTGCACCAAAACAGCAATGTAAGTTTTCTTCTCTTTCAAATTCTGATTTGAAAACTGATGTGTCTTCTTTTGATAAAAGCAAAGCTGTGAAACCCACAAGCAAAGCTCATTCTACCAGGTGCTTCAAATGCCATAGGATCGGTCATTATGCCAACAAATGCCAAAACCAGAAACCGTTGGTGACTTTGGAGAGTGACAAAGCTGAAACCGAGCCAGAAAAGGAAGACTATTCAGACCCATTACCAATTTTTGATGACTGTGCACATAAGCCGATTGCAGGTAATTCAGAATTGATTTTTCAGTTTGAAAAGAATTCTATAAAGGTTTTGAACAAGAATGAATTTTCTGGTCCTTTAAATACTTTTGTTATTGGCGCATATGACCTTGGTCTTGGAAGCTTTATGTCAATGCAGGAACGGCCAGATGAAGAAAAAAACCGTGGTCATCAAGCAAATCAAGAAAGATCTTCTTCCATTCAAAAACCAGACAAAACTCAAGGTGAGAAATTTTCTGATTATGATTCTTTTGCTTCTAATCGTTTTCCTTTTATTGTTTCAGATTTGAGGACAAATCTTTTTGAAGAGGGAGGGAATGATGCGCCTCGGATCGTAGACTCGGACCAGGATGATGCGACCATGGCTGAGACAGCTGATTCTTCAACAAAGGACAAACCAGGAGGGTTTAATGGCGAGTATATTGATCTAAAACCAGCTGGTGAGACAGAGGACAAGCTGAAACAGAGTGTGCACGAACTGGAACCAGCTGAAGAGAGTGTGCTTGAGCTGAAACCAGCTGAAGTGAGAGTAGATGAGCTGGATGAGCTGAGTGAGTTAAGTGACACTAGCTTGGAGCTGAATAAGCTAAGTGACACTGAAGATGGAACTGGTTTAGTTGCTGGGCGAAATGAGCCATTTACAGCCCACGGAAAAGTTCATAACAAATTTAATTTGGGTCTGATTTACACCAAATTCGACAAGGCCTTTGCTGATGGTCTTCTGCCCATTTTCATCAAGAAATATCAACAAAATGAGTAAAAGTCGTGTTCAGACCAAAGGACATTCAACAACACACTTATTTCTAGTCAAAAGTCTTAGTCTTTGTTTGTGTTTTGTAAATTTCTAGTTTTCCACAAATTCTTTAAGTCTTTCTTTGACTACAAGTAGTATAAATATGTAATCACATCCCATGAATAAAATCAGTCTATGTTTTGAGTTTATTTTCCTTTCTTCTCTGAGTGAGAGAGAGAGAGAGAGTTCTTTATCTAGTTCATTTGTATGAACCGGCTTGTTGATTTGGTGGTCAGCCAATTCATCTTGTGTGTTGTTTGGTGGTTAGCCAACACATTCATTCCTTCTTAGGCGGTTAGCCTTATATCATGGGTATATCAAGAGACATTCCGCATCTCTTTACGATCCTTTCAATCCATTTCAGTTCCAGAAGTGTCTTTGCCTTCTCGGATCATACCCAACACCCGGCTAAAGTGATCCTTCCCATTTCAGGACATATCAAGTGGTATCAGAGCCACTTTGGCTGGTTTGTTTTCATTTTATCTTTTCATCTTCTCATCTCTCCACGATTTTCTTTTCTTATTTCTTGTTGGATCCGGGCTGTTCCTTTACTCCCTTGTGATTGCCAGTATTAAAAAAACAATAAAAGAAGCGTAAAAGTTTTGGCTTGAATCACTACTGAAGAGAATTAATCCAGGGGAAGTGGTGGAAGAGAAACCCTGCTGGCTGAAGAGAAACCCGGCCATAGGACAGTTAAGGCTGATCCATATTAAAAAAAATCTCTTCATCTTATTTCTCTTTTCTTTTACCCATAAAAGGTTGTTTTCGTTTTTGATTGCTGAATTTTGAGTGCCTATCATCCTTTGAACCAGTGAAAGAACTCTAAATGACCATCTAAAAATCGTGAGCTAAACACTTTGAGAGTGTGAGGATTTTATTTGCTTACTTTTGTTAAGTGTTTTCAGGATGTTTGGACTTCTCAAGAAATCAAAACCCCTACACGATGACGTTTACTTTCCTTTTAAAACTGTTTTTGAAAAGGAGCAATTGATTTTTAATAAGAAACAGTTTGCTACTAATGAGTTTGATTTTGTGCAGAAAAAAGAAACCAAAGGAAGAGGCAAAAAAGATTCGATGATGATGAGAAAATGGTCAAAATGGTGATCGTCCCTACACCAAAGCTAATGAAGCAGCTCTGATATGCTTGATCGGAACGAGCTTCAGACTTATGCCAGCTTGGAGAAGATGCTGCATAAGGAAATTTTTGCTATTCAGCAACTCAAAAAGAAGAGAAACACCAACACTTCTTCTGCACCAAAACAGCAATGTAAGTTTTCTTCTCTTTCAAATTCTGATTTGAAAACTGATGTGTCTTCTTTTGATAAAAGCAAAGCTGTGAAACCCACAAGCAAAGCTCATTCTACCAGGTGCTTCAAATGCCATAGGATCGGTCATTATGCCAACAAATGCCAAAACCAGAAACCGTTGGTGACTTTGGAGAGTGACAAAGCTGAAACCGAGCCAGAAAAGGAAGACTATTCAGACCCATTACCAATTTTTGATGACTGTGCACATAAGCCGATGTAGTTCTGAATTGATTTTTCAGTTTGAAAAGAATTCTCTAAAGGTTTTGAACAAGAATGTATTTTCTGGTCCTTTAAATACGTTTGTTAATTGCGCATATGACCTTGGTCTTGGAAGCTTTATGTCAATGCAGGAAAGGCCAGATGAAGAACAAAGCCGTGGTCATCAAGCAAACCAAGAAAGATCTTCTTCCATTCAAAAACCAGACAAAACTCAAGGTGAGAAATTTTCTGATTATGATTCTTTTGCTTATAACCCTTTTCCTTTTAATGTTTCAGATTTGAGGACAAATCTTTTTGAAGAGGGAGGGAATGATGCGCCTCGGATCGTAGACTCGGACCAGGATGATGCGACCATGGCTGAGACAGCTGATTCTTCAACAAAGGACAAACCAGGAGGGTTTAGTGGCGAGTATATTGATCTAAAATCAGCTGGTGAGACAGAGGACAAGCTGAAACAGAGTGTGCACGAACTGGAACCAGCTGAAGAGAGTGTGCTTGAGCTTAAACCAGCTGAAGTGACAGTAGATGAGCTGGATGAGCTGAGTGAGTTAAGTGACACTAGCTTGGAGCTGAATAAGCTAAGTGACACTGAAGATGGAGCTGGTTTAGTTGTTGGGCGAAATGAGTCATTTACAGCCCACGGAAAAATTCATAACAAATTCTATTTGGGTCCGATTTACACCAAATTCGACCAGGCCTTTGCTGATGGTCTTCTGCCCATTTGCATCAAGAAATATTAACAAAATGAGTCAAAGTCGTGGTCATACCAAAGGACATTCAATAACACACTTATTTCTAGTCAAAAGTCTTAGTCTTTGTTTGTACTTGAAATAGATGAAATTTTTTTATGAGCTTTTATAACAGAAGTAAAATCTAGATTAAATCTAACTAAATAAGATCTAATGGCGATCAAAGCTCCCCGGCTACGGCGCCAAATTTGGTATCACTCAAATTACCCTAAGGAGTGACTTTAATCTCTCAAATAAGAGGTTCATTTGTAGAACTTAGGGATCAAATCCACAAGGAGCTAGGGAACCAATTAGATCTAAATAGTTTATGATTAAGCTAGGTAAACAATTAAATAAGTAAACAATTAATAAAATAAAGCAGGTCGAACAAGGTAGTTGTTCTTATGCAACCGAGAGTTGTTTGATGGAAGGTTGGTTGCTAGATGTAGGGTGTCTATTCAGGTAATAAGGATTATAAAGGTATAGTGGTTTAAGTTGGAGGATATATTAGAGCTCAACTAAGGTACAAGTCTATCAGATGTCGCATGTTTAGACGAGTCTATTGACTAGAATCTATTGGTCTCAGCCGTTGCATGTTGACCAATAGAAAATGTCTATCGATGACTCTATAGGAGTATCGATCGATACACCTTTCGCAAGCGTCGATCGATTATTCATATGAATATCGATCGATCGGCTTATAGGGAAGCTTTATGCGTGGGTTGATAAAGTGCTCACTAGGGTTCCTAAATCGGCTGTCGCATGCTTCAAGCAATCCTAGCACAATAAGGATCTATTCAGATAAAAGACAAAGCGGTCGCATTGTGCCTAATTATTCTAAGAGCAGGGTTCTAGTTCGCGACTCTAGAACACAAGCGTAAGAACAATCCTATAGTACTAAAGATATCCTAAAACACTTATATACCATGGCTAACAATGGGTAAAATCCATGGTATATCAGCAACCAACAAAAAATTTTAAACGATGAATAACTCTAGATATAAGACCAACCTATATCCTCAGCAAAGAGTCTAGGAAGCTTTGAGAAATCAAAACCCCCTATCAACGACTGATCGACCTTAAAAACAAAGAACTCTTCCCGCCAATTCGAATCGCGATACGGAATCCCTTGAATGATCTGACGTCCCGGACGCGGCGACATGAGAAAAGTCTCGGGGCTCTGATTATTCCTCTTCATCAAACATACTTGGCAGATCTCTTCCAGACTGAACCGTAGGCCTTCCTCAAGAGCTCTAACCATGAGGGCCAAAAGATTACTCAAGAAGTTGGGACACATCTGGGTGAAAGATATACGCAGCTTAGCTAGGATATCAAGGATATGCTCCGGAATCGGGTAGTAGAGTCCACAAGATTCAAAGAAAGAGAGGTATGCTCTGCAAAAACCCTCACGAACGGTCTCGGGAGTTTCGAACGTAGAAGAAAGCTCAAGCACCATGGTGCGGTCGACACCGTACGTTGTATGCAAACTCTCGAGGCGATCCGCCGTAGTCGTAGGAAGAGGAAAAACAAACGACCCGTCCATACATGTTCGAGAAATATCGTAATTGAACAATAAAGATCGAAAAGGTAAAGAGAACAAAACCTTAGAAAAGAAGGGGATCCTCGAGTATTTAAAGACACCCGACCGATCCCTAACGGCTCTATCGCTAAGAAATAAATGATTAGAGATTATCTTGAAATCAATGCATATAGCCGTTAGGTTAAAAAACGCAAACGCTAACGGTCCAAGGGTAGCGAAGCGACACGTGTAAGAACTGAGCCGTTACCATTTCGAAATTAGGACCAAATGAGCCGCCTTTTTCCTTTCTTGTCAAGGAAAGAAGACTGGGGGAAAAATGTTGGACCCAATTTCTGTTAATAAACGAGTGGGCTCGGGCCCGCTACGATTACAAAAAGACCAAGCCCAAAGTCGAGCTCGAGAGATCTAAGATCTCGCCCCAGAGATCCCAGGATGAATCAAAACCGTCAAGGAGAAGATATGGCTATAAATGGAAGGAGGAACAAAGAAAGAAGACACATTTGAAAACCCTAGAGCTTTGCATCACACACTTCGACCTTGTTATCTCAATTGTTTTAGTCTCTCAGTCTCGACCTTGTGTTGTTATCATCGATCTCTATTTTATTCCTTGTATTAGAATCATATATCGATAAAAGTCCATTTTTGTCTACCGATTTCTGATTGTATCGTTGTGTTCTAAGGACATCGTTGCCCACTTATTTTGTCTTCCCTAGATTTAACCCTTAATCACTACAAAATACTTAGTGTGAATTTTAGGATCTACAGTAGTTTTGGGACCCTGATATGCCCTAGGCTATACAGGAGTTTTATGTAGTTTTGACAGCATACTCAGGTTTGAGCGGACCCATTCCTGCTTTATGTCTCATACCCGTTTTTTTTTTGTGTGGACATACCGTGTATCGATGAGGCTCAGCTGGGATCAAAGATTTCATGGGACCTGATCCAGCCCTATATGCCTTTTTAAGTTGGATTATACTTTACCTTTGCTATCTTGCAGCCTGTAGGCTCCTACTCCCCGCACTTCTATTACCTTTGTAGGGTCCTTTCCATTTTGGGCCGGCTTGCCTGCTGTGTCCGCTACCGTCGTAGGACCCAATCTCCTTGCTGGAAGGTTCTGGTTCTGACTTTTTTTTTGTTGTAGTTCTTGGTGACATCTTGTTGGTAGGACCAGTACCTCAATCGAGCGGCCTCCATTTTTTCATCCAGCAGGTCTAGGCTTAGTGACATCAACTCATTGTTTTCTTCCTGGGTGAGAGATCCAGAGACGGTAGTCTTTACATGCATTTCTGTTGGAATTATGGCTTCGGTACTGTGGACTAGCGAGTATGGAGCTTCTCGCGTTTCCGTCTCGGGGTGTGGCACATCTTAGCTATGGCCCGGAGAACCATCTTATGTATAGCTCCCCTTGGGAGATACAATGCCTGGCAGCCTGCTTCTTGATTCTTCGACTCTCATTGCGGTCCTCGGGGAGGATGTCATCCTCTAGGTATCAGATCAACGGAGTCATCCAAGTGCCTCCCTCTTCGGTAGCTGAGACTTCTTCAAGCTGAGTTTCTTCTAAGGTTTCCGGTGTCTTACTCTAGGCCTGGAGGATTTTTACACCAGAGTATTTTTCCCAGATAGTTTGCCCCTTATCTTTCAATTTTATGGGTGAAGTCGGAAGATAACATGTGCTCTTTGGCCAACCGGAGTCATTCCATCTCAGCATGCTTATAGTGGACATGACGTTGCTGCTCTTTTTCCAAGTTCTTCTTAGGTTTGGCCCGTGTTCGAACCTGGAAGAGAGTTGGCTTTCTTGAGGTATACCGGGGTCTAGTGGATACTCCCAGGTTCTGGACTCGTCTGGAGACGATCTTGCAGGGTTCAGGACCCTGGTCTCGCATTTCAATGGATGACAAGACTGGTAGGTTCGGCTGTTCGCCTTTCTAGTGTCGAAGCACATCGCATGGGAACTCGTAGTTCCTGTTGATTCTTCTTTGTAATCTGGAGTTTTGAAGGGCTTCATGTTCTGATCATGTAGTGACAGTAGTTCTCCGTCCTTGGGCTTTCATCGCGAGGGCTAAATGATCTTCTAAGACCCCCGAGCCCAAATTGACCGAGAGGTAGGAATTGATCCGGTTCTGAAGTCGGATTCCGTTGTCAGGGGTTGGTGTATTCTCCTTTTTGTAGGCGCCGTTCAATGACTCATTCTAGTTTCTCTCTGCTCCCACTTAGGCGAGCCACTCTCAGCGTTTTATGATGTCATTTAATGATGCGTCCAAGCTTTTCTCTGCCCCCACTTGGCTGAGCCACTCCCAGCGTTTTCAGGATGTTATTCGATGACTCGTCGCCTCATCTTGAATATCCTTTGCCACGTGCATGTTGATGGGATTTATTGATGTGTGTTGCCCTTGGGTTAACGCTTAGCTCATTTTCCCCTGCTTTCCTCGTGGTCGTTTATTCCCTTGGAAACATGTATAGGCCCGTAGCCTTGGAAATCTTGAGAAGCACGTGGCCTCAGTTTCCTTTAGAAGTATATCAGGGTACAGTGCCAGGAAGATCGGTGGTAAGGTGATCAGAGCTTGCTTTTTCTTGGAGTCATTGGATTTGATCTCCTTATAAGGTGAACAGCCTAAGATCCGGAACCTGTGATCCGGAACCTGAAAGTTGGAACCTGGAACCCAGAGGTTTGGCTTTTTCTTTCGGGTGAATAGTAGCTGGAACGTATATTCTCCGGCTTCTTTTACTCTAATTGGAGCTAGGAATCTGAGGGCCAGCACGTCTTCATGTAGAGTTCTCGTTTTTCTCCGGCTCCTTCGGAGGAGATGGAACATCAGTATTCCCGGCGCTTGGGCAGGGTTCCTTTCGTGGAACAACTCCAATGGAATTTGACAAGTAATCTAAGGCGTTGTATCCACCTAGCTATAAGGATTATCTAGGATTCCACTACCGCTTAGATTCTAGAACCTAAAGAGAAAAATGGTTCTCTGGTTACCTCTTAATGGTTGTTTGACATGCCTGCAATATTTCCAGGAACTCCTCTTCTGGCTCCTTCAGCTTTTGGAATTCGTCAACGTTGTAAACCCGGCCGAAAGATGTTGTGTCCTGCTTGAGAACCTTACATCATTCTTACATGGGGTGGAGTTTTGAGCCTGGACGTATTGGTGGCGTCTAGGGCTTGCTACAGCGATGCTAGTGGACTATCTACTGATCTTGATGGTGGTGGTGACTGCCCCTGGTTGGGAATATTGAATCCAATGGTTGTAGAGGCGTGGCACATAGTTGAGACAACGAACCAGCTGGAACCAGGGATTGTAGAGATCGGCTTTGAGGTTGGGATCTGGAACCTCAAGGAACCCAAGACTGTAGGGGTCTGATCTGAGGTTGAGGCCCGAGACCAGTAGGAACCAAAGACTGTAGGAGTCTGACTTGTGGTTTAGGCTCGGGACCAGCACAAACTAGCAGAAATGCGAAGGTAGTTCCTGCATTGGATCTTGCTATTGGTGTTGGAAATGTGTATCCTCTTTTGAAGAGGTGTTTCCAGCTGCGTGAGCTTTAGATCTGGTGAGAATATGTCGTTTCTTGCCCCAGGTGGCTGAGGTTGTGAGTAACGTCCTCCATCCTATCACATCGTCACGTAGTTGATAACTGCTCCTCCTTCTAGCGCCAAACTGTTAGGGGATTTTTGTGTACAATCGATCCGTGCTCAGCTCTACGGAAAGATAGGGAGTAGGAGACGTCTAGTCGTAGATCGTTCTCCTGCCTTGATGGTTGATGAACCCGAGGGTCTTGCTCTTGGGATACTGCCATCTGGATATGGGCAAGTATATATTGTCGTGGTGCCTTAGTAGCAGCGGGGTAGGTTGATCGTTAGGCAGGAACTGCCCATCTATGGTGAAGGCCGCATGGTCTTGTTGATGATAGTCGATGGTCCCGACTCCGGGGTTGGTTCTTGGGTGCCTCCTGATCTGTAGTTGATGGTTCCGGCTACCAAGGTTGGTCCTTAGGGAACCATGGAAAGTGTTCCAATCTCATATGATCGTAGTGCTCACGTCATTCCCACTACGGATGATCCTGCATAGCCCCAGTCAATTCGGGAGGTTAGCAAAATGGCAATTGAGCTAAGTGAATACGATATTGAGTACCGAGCGAAAGCTTGTGCGAAATTTCAAGTACTCGCTGACTTCTTAGCCGAACTCCCCGTGGGGTACGCAACTAACCAAGAGCCCAACTCGACTTGGACCCTCCACGTCGATGGATCCTCGTCCAAACAAGAATCTGGAATCGGAATCCGACTCGCGTCACCAACGGGGGAAGTGCTGGAGCAGTCATTCCGATTGATCTTCCACGCCTCGAACAATGAAGCCGAGTATGAAGCCCTGTTCGCATGTTTACGACTGGCTCACGGCCTGAAGATACGCAACATTCACGCCTACTGCGATTCCCAACTCATGGCAAGCCAATACAGCGGGGAATACGAAGCGAGAGACGAAATAATGGATGCCTATTTAAAACTCGTTCAAAGCTTGGCTCGAAATTTCGACCAATTCGCTCTCACCCGGATTCCTCGTGCCGAAAACGCCCAGTCCGACGGCCTGGCAGCCTTAGCATCCAGCACAGACCCAGGCTTGAGCAGGGTAATTGCGGTGGAGGTTATAGAACATCCTAGCATCGGACCATCTGTCATCATAAACTTAATCGAGTCTCAGGACGGCGACGCCGACAAAGCCGACATTCAGGCCACGAAAGATTCCGAGCTGTTCGAGCACGGTTTTGACAAACCTTGGATGGAAGCAATCCTTGCATATATCACTGACGGGACACTCCCCGTCGAAAAATGGGCGGCCGGAAAGTTAAAACTCAAGCCGCACGATATGTCTTGGTCGACGGAGAACTCTACAAATGGAGATTCTCCGGGTCACTCAAGACCTGCGTAGAAGGCGGAAAAGCGCAAGAAATAATGAAGGAGGTCCACTCCGAATCCTGCGGGAATCACTCTGGCGGAAGATCCCTCGCGGTCAAAATCAAACGCCATGGACACTATTGGCCAACGATGATCAAAAATTGCGAGAACTTTGCACGAAAATGCAAAAAATGCCAAAGGCATGCCCCTACTATCCACCAACCAGCGGAGATCCTCTCGTCCATCTCGGCCCCATATCCTTTCATGCGCTGGTCGATGGACATAGTTGGGCCCATGCATAGGTCAAAACAGAACCACTTCCTACTAGTCTTAACGGATTTCTTCTCAAAATGGGTGGAAGTGGACTCCTACGCAAGCATAAAAGACGCTCAGGTCGAAAGCTTCGTATGAAAAAACATTGCCTGCAAACACGGAGTCCCATACAAAATCGTAACGGACAACTGTTCCTAGTTTATCCCGACCAGATTTTAGGCATTCTGCGAAAAGTGAAAAATACGATTGACCAAATCAACTCCTAGGTACCCACAATGCAACAGACAAGCCAAAACAACTAATAAGACCATCCTTGATGGATTCAAGAAACGCTTCGACGCGAAAAAAGGTAGATGGGCTGAAGAACTCGAAGGAGTCCTATGGTCACATCGTATGACTCCAAGACGCGCAATGGGAGAAAGTCCCTTTGCCCTCGTTTACGGGACGGAATGTATGATCCTGGCAGAAGTCGAGTTTCCTGGGATACGCAGTAAACTGGCAGAAGACGCGAATAATCTGATGCTACTCGACGAACTCAATCTAATCAACGAACGTCGGGACAAGGCCCTTATAAAAATTCAAAACTATCGACATGCAGCCGCGAAGTACTATAACGCTAGCGTACGTAGCGTAGATTCAAAGAGGGCGACTTAGTCCTTTGAAAAGTTTTCCAAAATACCGCCGAACGGGACGCAGAAAAACTCGGAGCAAACTGGGAAGGACCATTCAAGGTCATAAAAGTTGTCCGACCAGGCTCATACAAAATCGCTAACATGGAGGACGTAAAAATTCCGAGAACCTGGAACGCGATGCACCTAAAGAAATACTACCATTAAGCAGCGCTACACATCACACTGAAGTACGAGGCAGCTTGATCCCCGAACGGGGTATGTAGGAAATTCGTCGCATGACGAGCTCAGTTGTCCCCCTCATTTAAAATGAGGGGGAGTGGGAACATATACTCGTACAATCCCAGACCCGAAATTTTCATAAAAACGGCGGAAATTTCTCAAAATCCGTATACTCAGTTTCGCAATACGCTTCACTTAAAAAACAATGCAAAGAACTCAACCTTCGACCCAGCAAGATGTCCCCACCGCTCGAACAATCGTTTTTTCGCCAAAACTTTCCGAAGAGGGATGAACGCCATCTCAGAAAACAAAGCAGTCCGCCCGCGACTGTAAACTACGAACACCTTCTTAAACACGTGCCTTTCGCAAAAACACAAAAACTGTAATATTTACCAAAATTTTCTTGCTGATCACAACAAACTCGCAACGTCCTAAACAAACTAAGTTATCTCACAAGGATAGCTCTCATACATCCGACACAAGGATAACAGCGCTATAAAAGAAATCTGAAATTTTGATCAGCACTTTCAGGAGACTTAAAAATTGTACTTGGAGAGATGCTTGATTCCTACCATAAAAGTCGTATAAGCCGAGAACCTATCGCGGACTTTAAAGCGGGATGGAATCAGGTTGAAAGCGACACAGGAAACGTAAGCCGAAGTAGTCATCGTACCCCCTAAAACCGTGACTAGACCTAGGTCTTGCCTTAAACCCAACACACTGGTCTCTAACGTCTCAAGGCATGAATATCGAAAGATGCGAGATCCTGAAAGAATGTCTCCTCGTTCACATTTAAACGCCCACGAAAATTTTTCGTACATCCCGGACGACCAACGAATAGGGCGATCTACGAAAAGAGTTAGATTTTGAGATGACAACTCATAATCTTCCCTCTCTACACCGATACTAATATGCTCTTAAAACGCAAAACGAACTTCATTCAAAAGTCGCAAAAGCGACAGGGATTCAAAGCCACAGATGGCCAGTCCCATGATAAAAACAAATGGCCATACTTGGCTAAGACGAAACATAAGCAAGAACATAAACGAAAGTCTCAAACGAGACCACAACTTCAATCATCATCACAATCCTAAACCTCATCATCACCCAGCACCTCATCCGAGTTCCGAACCCCGTCGCCTTCAACTTCTTCCGCCGCAATATTTTGCCCCTTAAGCTCATTCATGCGAGGCAGGAAACTGCACTCAGCCCCTCAAATCGGCGAAAATCAAATCGAAACTTCCTTCGACGGAAACCAGCTCTTCTTTGCCAGCAGATAGCCTGGCTTCCTCAGCCACCGGACACGGAGGTTCCGCACCCACGGATAGCTGAATCTCACTCAAGCCTCCATCCATGCTCGCCAAATCAACCTCCTTGTTGCGGGCATTGATCAGTGACTCTAGGGACGAGGCGATCCTTGCTAAACATGCATGGAACTTGGCACGTAAAACGTCATCGGTCTTTCAACCTCGCGACCCTTCGATTCCTCTCCTCTTTGGATCTGGCGTTGAAGACGACGGACCTCTGAAGACTTGGCCTTTTGAATCTGCTTCTCCTTGAGTAGAGAAATCGCATTCTTCTCTAGGTCCCGCTCAAGGTTGCAGATCCGAGCCTCCAGCTAGGAAATCTCGGAAGCATGAGTATCCTCGAAGACTTTCAGCTTGGCCTCAAGTTGAGACGAGATCTCACGCGACCCCAAAAACTCTTTTGAGAGATGCTCCGCATCCGATCCACACTCGCTGATTAACTCGTTGATCAAAGCCACAAACTACGCAAGAATAAGATAAAGGTCAACAGGGGCTCAACATAACAACGGGGAAATTATGTCAAAAAAAACCTTGGCACGGTGCTGCGGCATCAAGCTCTTACCCTCTTCCAAAGGGATCTCTCCATCACCTTTGGCGCACCTCTTCTTCTTGCTCGCATCGGTTGCGGTACAACCTCTCTTCCGGGTTTTCGGCTGAGCGACTGGAGTAGCTTTAGGTGCACGTAGCGCCAACACGATTCCCTCCTTTACTGGAGGGGATTGATTCAATAGCGCGTTCCTTTTCTTCGACAAGGATAGGTGTCGTGGATGAGCCGGAAGGCTGAGCTGAGACGTCCAACGCATGCCCGACGTCTGAGTGAACATCAACCTCCTGCCGAGCCTCTCCGAACATCAACCAGTCCAACCCATGACCCGGTCGCCATATGGTGACCGATCCGTCCCGAGACTCGGTCGCCATAAAACCGTGATTAAACTTAGGTCTTACCCTAAACCCAGTACATTGGTCTCTAACGTGTCAAGGCATGAATATCGAAAGATACAAGATCCTGAAATCATGTCTCTTCGTTCACATCTAAGCGCTTACGAATGGGATTGGGAACCATAAACGACAACGCACCAGAAACGCCTCGTAGCAAGTAAAATAACCCTCTGGAGGATTCTCGGCACACTCCCCAAAGTGGAATCCTGAAATCCACTTCATCCGGAACTCGACTGATATCTCGAATAGTCTTGAGAAAAGAGGGCACACACTTTCTCGAAAGGCTTGAATCTACCCTCAGGGGAGGTCTGGCAGGGAATGACGCCTCGGCCGGAGGAGTTATCATACCACACGAAGTAGCCCAATATGCCTCGGCCTCTTCGGATCAGCCGAATGAGGCATAAACTCGGTCTTTATGACAACAACGTCGTTACCGTAGGAGGGGCCTTTCGACATAGAACGACGTAAGGTAGATTTCCCAGAGGATCTCTTCTTGGAAAACATTTTTAGAAAAGAAAGAAAGGGAAGAGAAGAAAAATTTTCTCTCAAACAAGTTCTCTTAAGTTTCCTTGTGGAGGTGAAAAATGTGAAAACTTACCTCCCCTTCTTATAGGCATGAAGAACTATTATTCACCTTCGGACTTTTCGGGCTTTAACTCCGCCAAACTTGCCTAAACTAGTCTAACCGCACGGTAGTGTAATGACA